>JADIIY010000019.1:0-160211 GCA_027604245.1 Boothiomyces sp. JEL0838
ATGTCGCTCTGAAGGGGTCTGCCCTTCCTATACTGCCCAATTATGGGTGGGATTTGAAGGAGAGAAATTATACATGTCAGCAATTTCTTGTGCATTTTTAAATTTGTTCAACTTTGAAACCCCCCAATATGTGTCACTAATGTCTAAAATATTAATATATCATATAATTTTATTTCTGTGGTTGAAAGCAAGTGGTGATATAATTAGTAATAAATGTCGCTTCCTGTACAGTTGTCACCGGTTTTGAATATTTTTCCTCTTCATCTATTTTATCAACCAAGACCAATAGCTTGGTATTCTAAGTTAGCTGTGATTACCTTTTTCTTTATTTGCGAAAGCTCATCAAAGCAAATGGCACCACCAGCTTCCAATAACCTTTTATAATTTGCTTTACGTTCATTGTTCAGCTTAATCAAAACATTCCAACCTTGGAATATTTTCTTTCCAGTCGTGATAAATTGCTTCTTCCAAAATCTGGCTATTTTCCCAGATTCCCCTTTCTCAAAATAAATGTACCTTCAAGCTGATAATCCTCTTCATCCACCAACGCATTTTTAGAAGCACAGTCAACGATAAATTGGGGACTGAGAATCCACGCTCCACTTGCACAGGCTGATAGGAATTTCTCTGTATGCATAGGTGACTCCACTATCAGATGAGTACACCTACTATCCCATGTTGAAGAATTTAGTAATTCACCACCAAATACTGCAATTTTCTGTGCAAGCGCAGCTTTAACGCTAGATGACACTCCAGAGAAAAGAAACAAGCATTTTGCTGTCTTTGGCTTTTTCAGAGTGTTTGATTCAAAAAGTCTGTCCTTGGGGCTTGAATTATTGGTCAAGTAACTGATTTTTCCAACATTGGAATGAATTGATGTGTCATCAGATACTTCATTATATCTCCTTTTTATGGATTTACTTTCTGGAACAATATTTTGCAAATTTTCAAGTGTTTCGTTCAGTGCATTCAAATCCACCGATTCATTCGTGTCTGGATCAAGTGCAAAGCTCCCAAAATTAATTTGGGGACAGTCTCCTTCGGACGGAGGCGAACACTGCGAATTGGTCGGATTAGATTCTGGGGCTTTCAGTATCTTCTTTGTTTGTGATAAATTGGGTAAATCAGCAGAATATTTTAATTTTAAAGAACCTAATATTAAAATATTCTACCATCAGGATGTAATGTATTTCGCTTAACATTTCTTTCTATTGCGAATCCCTATGTTAGCTAGTTGTACATATTCTAAAATATCGTAAATCCAGTCTATCTTTATCAGAGGAATTTTCCACTTTTGAGCCATTTTTGACTTTTGCGAGGGGGTTTCCGTCCATATCAAATGTGTGTTTGTTCTAGAAAAAGTTTCTGTTACTTCTGCTCCCATTAAATTTATGATTCTTTTTATCCATAGTCTTTCAATTTCCTGAAAACCGCTTATCCCAAATTTATAATCCTTGAATTCCATTATGGGCAGATCATACTGTGTAGGATTATAAAGCACTGAATTATCGGTGATTAGCTTTTCCTCTTGGATGCATTTTTCAATCCAAAACTCTGTCTTGCTGTCAAGTGTATTCTTTGAGGCAAAAGGAGAAATGATGATGCCATCATCTGATATCTGTCCCCCTTGATCGATTATGCCCTTTTGAATCAACAGTTTCTTTTTAATAGTTTGTTACCTCAGATTCGTGAAATCCTGTCACACGAAACTGCATTCCAGCAAATACTTTGGGCTTCTTTTCCAAAATAATCTTTCCAGAGGGAGTTGGTCCTTGGGGTAACCATTTCTGGTAATCAAGAAGCGTTTTTGTTATAAAACACTCACTCAACCACTTGTAATTTACTATTACTGGAAATCTAACTTAGAGTTTAATTACGCATCCCTAAATTAACAAACGATCACCTCATCAGCTCTTTATCTTGCAAAGTTGGTTCGCTTCCGGATATTATAAAGTGCGTCACTATTGAGCCAAACTGGTTCATGAAATTTCCTCCTCCTTCTCTGATGATTGTTTTCAAATATTTACTTAGAGAAGTTTCAAATCCTTCCCCAAAATAGAAATAATGATTCTCCAAATATAATTCCGGCTTTGCCAAGATCCAGTCTTTTTCTTTGATTGTAATATTCCACTTTTTGGCTGCCTTTAGTTTTTCAGAGTCATGCGTCAATGATTTTGTAATAAGGTGGGTGGTTGATGAGGATAAATTTGGAGAGTATTGGCCTTGGTTAATGTTGGAAACCTCCTTTTTGTTTGATGATTGGGACAATTTCTTTCAACTCGGATGATTGGAACCCTGTGGTTGATATGACGAATCCAGACAATTCCTTGATCTCATAGCCTTCAGTCCTGCCCAAGAGGTCCACCAAACTGCAGTCTTCGTTGTCTATAAGCCAATCTAGATTAACAATCCGGTACTTGGAGACAGGATGGGAATACCTAACCGCTTCGCAGCCTACATTAAGCTCAAATACCAGATATTTCTCAGACCCTGCAGACACTGCTATCAGATGGGTAACTTTCGTCGTAAAAGGTCCTGAATACTTTGCCCGAAAGCTCCTCGCTATAACTTCAATTTTCGTCTGGTTAATTCCCTCTTACTTTAGTTTCTTCTGATAACCCTGTGGAACAAAAAACTAGATTCATAAACAATTTTTATTGTTCGGACTTGCACTTGGTGTGTCCAGCAGGTGAAATAGCCACTGTGGATGTAGGAAGGGGATAAATTGCGGAATCGTGAGCAATGGGAATATCGCTTTTTGTAGGAGAGGGATCCTCGGAACTTGTCGCTATAATGGACTCTGCATCACTTGGACGTACAGAAGCCAATGTAGCGTAGTTTAGTTGACTTGAGCTCCCTACCACAGTTACAGCGGTAATAGTTACTGTGGGAACAGGATTTGCAGTAGCGGCTTTGGGATATTGGGCAAGCGTGGTGGTAGCAAATTGCCAATTGATTGAAGTTGAACTAAAAGTAGGATAAGCGGCATATGCTTCATCAGTTGAAGTATTAGTAGCGACTGGAGTGGTTTTTGTTGGAGCAACTATTGTTTGGGGGATTTCATTTAGGGTTGAAGTTGTAACAACAGTAGAAGCCAGTGTCGATCCAGTTACCGTTTGGTTGTTATGGGTCAAATAAGAGCTATGGTTAGTAATGGACTGGTCTGCAGCTTCAGCAAATTCGTGTTTCTTTATCATTTTATAGTCGCCTTGAGGATTATGGTCAGAGCAAGCAAACGAAAAGTAGTTGTTACTGAATTTATCCCTTGGAACTGAAAAAGAGTATGCCATGCTTGCCCAAGAAGGAGCAGGAATAGCCAAGTCAACTATCTTTGCAACAGGATTGGGGGTTTGCATTGGAAGACCATACGCATTTGCCAAAGATTGCACAACAACATAACCACCTGAATCGTTCCTGAAAGCTACAAACAAGTCAGCGTTGAGCATACCCTTGCCATTTCCAACTGCCGACCAACCTTTGGCCGAACTATGAACTGTAATGGTTAAAGAGCTTTCTTGTGCAGCCCCATAGATACAATAGACACTTTCTTTGCAGTAACTAAGAACAAAGGAAGCCAAAAGGAATGAGATACAGACCATTTTCTATTTACGAGGCGTTGGGATTAATTCGGGTTTTATAGTACCACATATTCATTGCTTACCAAAATTCTTTGCCTGCAAAGAAACACATCTTTGATAACAATGGGGACTTAAAAAGGAAATAATTCAAATATGACGATACTCTATTAATCCGCGGTGAAAAATAAAGTGTTCTCCCATTAATCGTATCCCCTTCCAATATATCAAAGGGGAGTACGAAGGATGGAAATTAACATCACAAGATTCATCAAATAACCTTGGTCTTTTTTCCATCTGGGAATTTAACGGACCGGCATACTGCCCGCTTACTGTCTTTCTAATTTCACGCAACAATCCACACCCAATTAATGATCGAATCACTTTGCCACCACTGCTAACATCCAAATAATTGATTCCTAACAGTTTCATCTGTCTATATACCCAATCCATTTCAATGGAATCGTTGGCAAAGATTTGAACTTTAGCTGCTATTGACGCTCGTTCCAAAGCCTTTTCCAAGTTAGCTTTCCCGGAATGAGTAGTAAACACATTAACTAATGCATCTGCTGTTTGAAATATAGGACGGTCCAGGGGGAACACGCACTCTTTCGAAACCACACATTGAATTGGTTGAGTGGTAGACTTGCCCAACTCTTTCCTCAGTTCTAGTAAATCATCGAATACAACAAAACATCCAGCAGACTTTTCCGATCTGATTATTTCTCCCGATATTAATACGGCGTCTGCATATGCCCATCCTGCATTCAACAATCTAAAGTCTGCCAATTGATACGGTTTAATCTCCTGAATATGCTTCAACCCTACAGCGCTAAGTAAGTAATGGTTTACTCAACTGTGTAACCCTCCTCCATGAAACTTAAAACTCCATCCATGGTTACAATTGAATTCGACCATGAGTAAGGATAACTTTCATCAGAATTCAATTCATCCAAGTGATAAAACTCTTTGATTTCACGAATCGATATGTGGGGATCATCAAATTCGCCAATTCTGGGGGTGATTTTCATTTGGGTGAAAATTAGCCAAATTTTGTCATTGTTATAATGCAACAAATAATCATCCAATAATTTCCCACTCCCTCAATGACTGAAAAGTAATCGGTAGATAACGATAGCGAACAATCGCAGAAAAAGAACCATTTTAAATTAGAGACTTACCTAAAGAATGAAAAGAAGGCTTATTTAGAGTACAAAATGCAACCGAAATTGCTAATCTTGGGGTCCTCGGACTCTGGCAAATCTACATTACTAAAGCAAATGAAAATTATGCATGGGAATGGGTTCACTGACGAAGAAAAGAAGCAAGCGGCGCAGGGAATACGAGATAATATTTTGACAGGTATATTTCAGTTGCTCAGCGGGACCGAATCCATAGATAAAGAGGCAAATATTCATTTACTTAGAAATACACTGAGTTTCTTGACTTTTATGAATGCTGGCAAGAAAAGGAAATGCATATACCACCGACCATTGTAGATACTGTTGCCGAATTATGGAAAGATCCTGCTATACAGGAAACGCTAAAGAAACAGCAAGTGAGAATACCGGATACTACGCCACAGTATGTTTATTTAATAGCAGTTTCTTGGATAGCACAGAAAAATATTTAAGCGAATCGTATATACCTAATAATGATGATATTCTAATGCTCAGAACAGTTACGCAACATGTTTCAGAAACAATATTCACTATTAAAAAAAAGATTGTTAGATTTTTTGATGTCAGTGGTTTAATCCACCACCGGAAGACATGGCTCAGTTATTTCGATGATGTCCAGACAGTCCTATTTGTAATGTCTCTCGCTTCATACGATCAATTCCTTGCTGAAGATTCTACGATAAATATGATGGTGGATTCACTCGTGCTGTTTGAACAAGTAATCAACAACCCCATTCTGTCGACTCCAAACTTTGTCTTGTTTTTCAACAAGAAAGATATATACGAAAAAAAGATAAAAGTAGTTCCGTTGAACAGCTTCTTCCCGGAATATACAGGTATTTGCATTTAAAATGTAGATAAACCCCACAGCGCGTCCAAAGGAGTGACATTTATTAAAAAGAAATTCCTTTCTCAAGTAAAGGGCAAAAAGTCGATAGTTTGCCATATAACTTGTGCAACTGATACAAGTTCGATGCAAGTTGTACTTGAGACCATGCTGTAAATTCCTACTAACTTTAGTGCGTCTATTTTAGAAGGAAACCTAAGAGATGCTGGAGTAATTTAGCAATAAAACTAGCTTTAAATATCTCTAGAAAATTACTTAATAAATGCATATTTCCATTAGAATAAGTTTAGTAGTCGACCTTTCCAAATATGCCAGCTTGAGATTGCTGTAGAAAGTTTTAATGGGACGAAAGAAGGTCCCGAATGTTATGGATGGCCTTTGTCCATTCTCAAACTGAGGGTGGGAATGTAAACTTTCCCATTCACTCGTAAAATGGCACAGTAAGCAACAGGTTAATCGGAAGGGTATCCAGCAAAGAAAAGGTTGTCAATGTAGAAAAATATCTAAGTGAAGAGCGCAAAAAATATATGGTATTCAAAAGACAGCCGAAGCTTCTGATCCTTGGATCGTCAGACTCTGGAAAATCAACACTACTGAAGCAGCTCAAGATAATGCATGGAAAAGGTTTCACAGATGAAGAAAAAGTTGTGTTTTCTAAAGCAATCAAGGATAATATCATTCAATCGTTGTACATATTGTTCTCCAACACTGAGAGGCTGGAAAAGGATGTAGTCAAAGACTAACTCTAGAAATATTCGGCATTCAGCCGGTTTTATGACAGTTGGACCAAAAGCCAGGATATTTCATTGAGCTCACAAGTTGTTGAATCAATGTCTGCTCTATGGAAAGACAAAAATATCTTGGAAACATTTGACGCTGGAGATATAGTCTTGCAAGATACCATAACATAGTAATCCTCCATTAAGATATAGTTTCCTTGCAGATATACCCAAGTATATGTCAAGTTCATATTCCCCCACAGACTTGGGTATCTTTATTTTTACTTAGATATTCTAAACATAAGGACAGTCACACAGCATATATCCGAGACAGTTTTCACCATCGATAACAAATTAATCCGGTTTTATGATGTGAGCGGATTAAAATATCATCGCAAGTCTTGGTTGACGTATTTTGACGAAGTACATACAATTCTCTTTGTGGCATCACTAGCAGCATACGACAAATATTTGGTAGAGGATAGCACAATTAATATGATGGTTGATTCTTTAGTATTATTCGAACAGATAGTTAATCACCCGCTTTTAGACAAGCCATCTTTCGTGTTGTTTTTGAACAAGAAAGATTTGTATGAAAAGAAAATACAAAGGGTGGACATAAAAGACTATTTCCCAGAATATGCCGGTAATCAAGTATAATCCTAGATAAACCAAAGAGCAATTCAAGAGGAATTTCATTCTTCAAAAAAAAGTTTTTGAGTCAATCAAAAAATGACAGGGCTGTGGTCGTTCATGTAACTTGCTGCACAGATACAAACTCCATGAAAGTCATTATCAATAACCTGATAGCATCAGTGATGAGGGATAACTTACGGGATATTGGTAAGTTGAGGCTAAGGATAGGCATCGTTCAATAACAAAGATCCCCTGTTGATATTTCCAACTCTCTCGGGGGTTTATAATTAATTAAAAAGCCAAATGTCGACGGATTTATTGATATCTGACGATTTTTATTTTCATTGTGTGTTTTTTTGGAAAATGTCAGACAAGATGTCAAAAGCTGAAGAAAGGAGGTTCCTAATCATTCATAGTAGGATAAGTAAAGAAATTGAAGCTTTTCTTAGAGAAGAGAAGAAAAAGTACGAGAGATTCCAGGATACTCCGAAAATGCTGATACTAGGGTCGTCTGACAGTGGAAAGTCTACACTGTTAAAACAATTAAAAATATTACATGGCTCTGGATTCGAGGATTCACAACGAAAAGAGTATGCGTTACAAATTCGAAGAAACATTTTGACAGTAATCTCTGTCCTTTTGGGAAAATTGAATCAGGAGCAATCGCAAGTAGGTCCGAATTAACTAGAAATACAAAGAGTTATCTGCATTTATAAGGAAAAACGATGGAGTATACTCCGAAAACATACAACACTTGATATTACAATTCGCTAAAGAAAAATATGTTTTGGAAGCCAGTGAATCATTGCCAGCCGAAATTATACCAGATAATACATTCCAGTACTATAGTGTTTAATTTAGCTTCTTTTCCGACGTCAGGTTCTTTAAAGAGGACTACATTCCAACCAATGAAGGTATAAACCGTCTTATCTAGATATTTTAAATTTACGAACTATTACTCAAAGTGTTACGATGGAAACTTTTGTCATACAGAAAGAAAAAGGAACGTATCTGCACGTATTCGATGTTAGCGGGTTAGTGAATCACCGCAAGCAATGGGTTCAATATTTTGACACAGTTAATCTTATATTATTTATTGTATCGCTATCTTCATACGATCAAACTTTGGCAGAAGACCCAACAAAGAATCGAATGATCGACGCGATTGTACTCTTTGAACAGATGATTGAGCATCCCCTCCTAAAGAAACAGGCATTTGTGATATTTTTCAACAAGAAGGACGTCTATGAAAAGAAGGTAAAGAAGGTGAATATTGTTGATTTCTTTCCGGAATATCATGGAAAGCCCCAAAGTGTTTCGCAAGGAATCAAGTTCTTTCATTCAAAATTCTTGGCAAACGTAAAAGAAAGAAAAGTCACTTCACACATTACTTGCTGCACAGACACTAATCTTATGAAGACAATCGTTGCCGCAGTTGTGTAAGGATATAGCTTAACTTTAGGGAAAATATTATACAGACGAATATTAATAAAATAGGGTTTTAAACCATTAGCTTGCCTAGTTTGAAGTAATAAATAACATTGTTCATTGTTTGGTCAAATCCACCTTACAAATGACGTGACATTTTACTTTTGACATTTGATGGGTGACACCAACACGCCTGGGGGACCACGCAAGTAAAACAAAAGCTTATAGTAGAAAAGAAAGCGTAAAGATTAATAAGGATATTGAAAAATACCTTAAGGAAGAAAAGAGGACGTACGAGCAGTACAAAAGGGAGCCAAAGTTACTGCTTCTTGGATCATCAGATTCTGGGAAATCTACACTACTAAAACAAATGAAGATATTGCATGGAAGTGGATTTAGCAAAGAAGAAAAGGAAAGAAGTGCTGTGAATATTAGAAAGAATATTTACGATGCAATCAACATACTCGTCCGTGAATGCACTCCAGAAGTAAAGGAGATTTTGGAAGATGTAATAGAATTTTAATGTAGAAATATGCAGATTTATTCAAAGCGCTTTCAGAGTTGGATGAAGACGGACTGTCCGCCCTTCCTCCGGAAATGGGAGAACACATACATAATCTATGGAACGAAAAAGAGGTGCAAGAAACCTTTGCGAGGATTGGACCTAAAATGTTACCCGATACAACAGAATAGTAATTCAGATCTGATTACAGCTTTTTCAATGACATTAGTAGATTTTTGAAGGCGGACTATGACCCAACCAATGAAGGTAAACTAGAATTTAATGAAGACGTGCTCATGTTGCGGACAGTTACCCAGCACATTTCTTGCAACGTTTTCCAGCTGGATCGAACAAGACTCCACATGTTTGACGTTAGTGGACTAAAGCATCATAGAAAACAGTGGATTCCGTACTTTGATGATGTAGCAGCGATATTATATATTGTCTCTTTATCGTCATACGATCAGACGATGGTAGAAGACCCAACCGTTAATAGAATGGTGGATGCTTTGGTACTTTTCGACCAAATTGTAAACAACCCAGCGTTATCCAAACCAGATATCATCCTATTTTTCAACAAGAAAGATTTATATGAAAAGAAAGTCAAAAAGATTCCAATTAATGAATTCTTTCCGGAATACCAAGGTAATTATTCCTAAAGGAAGGTAAAGAAGGAAGTGTGTCCCAAGGTGTCAAGTTCTTTAATACAAAATTCATCGCGCAAAGTAAAAATGAAAACAAGCATATATATTCCCATTTAACTTGTTGCACAGATACAAATACTATGAAAAATATTGTAGCTTCAGTCATGTAATTCTTTGTTAACCTGATAGATCCAGTGTAGTGCACCAAAATATGTCAGATATTGGATTAGTATAATAAAAATCATTCCCAACCCATTTATACTACACATTTTAAATAGATATCTTGTAAAATATATTTACAGTTAATGTTTTAATGCAGCCCAATCCCACTCATATCTTGCTCAAATATGGACACCCTATAGTCAATCCAATGGTACATTAAACTTGTAATAATAACAGACATTGTTTCTGTATCTGTGCAACACGTTACTAATGTAGTGATATCCTTTTCCTCTTTGACTTGTGTAAGAAACTTGTTTTTGAAAAATTTGATACCGTGACTGGCGCTATGTTGTTTCCCTGATTTCAAGAATGGCTTACCATCAAATTCCGGGAAATGCTTTCTGATTGGTATCGTTTTAACTTTCTTCTCAAACAAATCCTTCTTGTTCATAAATAATACAAAGTTTTGCTTGTAGAGCAGTGGATGGTTTACGATATCTGCAAACAATGTAATCGAGTCGCTCATACGATTCTTGCTTGAATCTTCAATCATCACTTGATCGTAAGATGCCAGCGAAGTGACGAAAAGTATGGTGTGTACACAGTCAAAGTAGGATATCCAAAATTTTCGGTGGTATGATAGTCCACTAACGTCGAAAAAGTGAAACTTTTTACCCTTGTATAAAAAGCTGGTTTCTGAAATGTTCATCGTAACTGTGCGTAAATTTAAAATGTCCAAATTTGTAGGAGAGTAAGATGGCTGAATGAGTCGGTGTACGTCATTAATAAAGCTTTTTTAAGTATCAGTTACTAATCTGTAGTTTCAGGTATTTGCAAAGTGAATAGAATATCTTGTACCGCTTGCGTTTTCCAAACTTCTACAATCGCGTCTGCAATTTCAGATGGTATCATATAATCCGCTGTTGGCCAATCATGGACGAACTCTTTAATTTTTGAATGCAGCTGTGTTAATTTTCCTCTTACCGATTCCGAAGGATTGTTTAAATACTCCACTATTTTATTGATTGATATAATTAGCCCATTTAGTATATTGATTCTCGCACTGGCTTTTTCCTCATCAGTGAATCCATTCAAATGCATAATCTTGAGTTGCTTTAGTAGTGTTGACTTTCCACAATCTGAGGCACCCAGTATGAGCAACTTGGGCTCCTTTTGCCATTCCAGAAACTGTTTCTTTTCATTTTTCAAATACTGCTCTACTTCTTTGTGTCTATTGACATTCGGCGAAGTGCTCATTTCGGAAGATGTCAAACAAGGTGATTTTTTCTTACTATGGCACTTGCCCTTCTATGAATGGACAACAATGGCCCATCCATGCCCATTGTCAAATTACACATGCTGACTTTGAAGCCTTTATTGAAATAAACGACCAGCGACTGAGTTTTTACAACACCGGTGTAGAAAGATAAAGGCAGTCGATGTTGCTTGTTAAAAAGCTCCTACAGAGCGCATGTTTTGATTATACATAGATACACTAAGTCAATTATGATTACATTAAGCTTGAAATAATAATTGCCATTGATTGAGTGTCCGTACAGCATGTAATATGAGTAATGATATCCTTTTTCTGCCCTTTGTATTGATTGATGAATTTGTTTCTAAAAAACCGGAGACCTTGCGAATTGCTATTTGGTTTACCTTGGTAAGTTAGGATTACCATCGTACTCTGGGAAATTAATATGAATTGGTATATGCTTGACTTTCTTTTCAAATAAATCCTTTTTGTTTAGAAATAGTACAAATGATTGAGACTCTAGGAGAGGGTGATTAACCATTTGTTCAAACAGAACCAGCGAATCCGTCATTCTATTCACTGTGTTATCCTCAATCATGTATTGATCGTAAGCTGCGAGTGATGCGACAAATAATACTGTATGAACTTGGTCGAAATAACTTATCCAAAATTTTCTGTGGTATGACAGCCCGCTAACATCAAAGAAATGGTATTTTTTGTTTTTATACTCAAAAACTGTTTCGGATATATTGGTAGTTACTGTTCGCAGGTTTAATATGTCCAGATCTGTAGGGATATAATCTTGTTCACAGATACGCGCTAGGTGGGCTACGAAGCTGATCTTAAAATGAATTTACTAATAAGTATTTTCTGGTATTTGGGCAACATTTATCAGTTCTTGAATCTCCTTTTCTATCCATACCCCCACAATCTTGTCGCATGTATCCTGCGAAATTAGACGATCCGCCGTAGGCCATTTTTCTGTAAAATCATAAAGCTCTTTATGAATCAGGATTAATTGGTTTATACCTCCTTCATATTATTTCCCAGTTTTTGTAATAATTTTCGCATGGCTTCCATGACTCCATTTACAATATTCGCCTTTGCAAACATGCGCTCTTCATTAGTGAACCCATTCATATGTAGTATTTTGAGCTGCTTGATTAATGTGGACTTTCCGCTATCTGATGATCCCAAAAGTAACAATCTCGGCTCCCGCTGTTTTAACATATACTCCTTCTTTTCCTTTTTCAGATACTCTTCGACACTCATTGGCTTGACTGACTGTGATACACGTCTATAGTTAGCAAGCGATCACGATGCTCGACTTGGTTTGTCACTCATCGTCAACAATGGAAAGTAAACTTTTGAAATAATTTTATTTAGATATTAAATACCAAAGTCATTTATTACTTGTTTAAGGATAGAATTACTACATTAAGCAATATTTACATTAAGCTGGATATGATTACTGCCATAGCCTTGGTATCTGTGCAACATGTAACGTGAACCACTAATGAATGCTTTGTTTTTACTTGTGCTTCAAATTTCTTTTTGAAGAACGCCAAGCCCTTGGAAAAGCTTCCTGGTTTGCCTACAGTTAGTGAATGCGGACCATCATATTCAGGAAATGTCGATGATATTGGAATGGTCTTGACTTTTCGTTCAAACAGATCTCGTTTGTTTAGAAATAAAACAAAATTGCTTTTAACTAGCAATGGATGGTTGCAAATCTGTTCAAATAACACTAGGGAATCTGCCATTCGGTTTACGGTTTCGTTTTCCACCATAGTCTGGTCGTAGCAGCTTAAAGAAGCCACATACAACACTGAATGACAATTATCAAAGTAACTAAACCAGAATTTACGATGATAAGACAGACCACTTACATCAAATATCCGGAAAGTTTGCTTGTTATGCTGGAACACTGTTTCCGTAATATTTTGGGTAACTGTACGTAAATTCAGGATATCATCGTTGGTTGGGACATAGTTTTTGTTGCATATTCTTTCAAAATTATTCATAAAGCTACTGTCAGCTAGAAATACTATTCGGTGGTGTCTGGAATATTTAGGGTGGTCAAGTTTTCCAGTGAACTGTTCTCTTTCCAAAATTCAATTAGTTTATTTTGAATTTCCGCTGGGACAATTCTATCTGGTGTGGGCCAGGCATTTGTAAACTCTATAACGTCACTGGACAACCAAGTTAATTATTCTTACTTGATCAACAATTTCCTTGGATCTAGCCATTCTAGACAGCCATGCAATAATTCCATTAAGAATATTGATTTTCGAGCTTTCTTTTTCCTGTTTGGTGAATCCATTCAAATGTATAATCTTCATTTGTTTGAGCAACGTTGATTTGCCAGAATCTGATGGCCCCAGCAGCAGTAATCTGGGATCTTTCATAGTCTGTTCGTAGATTTTCTTTTCGTTTCTGAGATATGCCTCAACGTTTACTTCATTATTGTTGCCGCCAGTCATGTTGTGGAGTAACTATCTAATGACGTTATAGTGCGGTATTTCAAACAATGGACAAAACTTTTTCTTGAGGAATACTTTAATCTTGTATTTGTAGATGTTGTATTCATCAACATTCACAGAAAGTTTATATTCGTATCCCTTTGTCATCTACCATTTCCAGCAAAATTGAAAAATTCCCATAAAGTTAGGATTCTCAGTCCGGAAACCCCTTTTAGTAAAGTTTGACTAGCTCAAGTGGATAATGGTTCGCCTTAAAGTAGTTGCCAATGCGTTATAATTAAAGTAAACTGCATTTTATTCAAATGGTTTGATCTGCAGCCCTTGTTTTTTTCAAAGCAACCAACTTTTCAACAATAGTGTCAAGAGAAACAACTTGTCCACGGGCTTTAGAGTTTGGATCATCGCGGTTACGTACGTTAACACTGCGACTTGCCTGCTCATCACCTCCAACAACCATGATAAAGTTGATGTGTGCAATTTCTGCATTTCTAATCTTCTTTTTAAACATATCCCCTGAAACATCAACTTCGGCATGCAATCCGTTTTCGTGAAGGATCTTTTGAACTTCTTCAGCATATTCGTAATAAGTGTTGGCAATCGGAATGACGACAACTTGACGAGGTGAAAGCCAGAATGGCCATTTACCACCATAGTTTTCAGTAAGAATGGCAATCATACGTTCCAAAGATCCCAAGACAGCACGATGAATCATAACTGGTCTAGCGAATGGAGACTCTGGATTGTCAGTTCTGTAATCCAACTTGAAGCGTTCAGGCAATTGGAAATCAAGTTGAATGGTAGCACATTGATGTTTACGTCTTAGAGCATCAGTAATGGTAATGTCAATCTTTGGCCCATAGAAAGCACCATCTCCTTCATTCAATTCCCAAGGGTAACCAAAATCATTCAATGATTCTCTCAACAATTCTTCTGCCTTGTCCCATGTAGCGATTTCACCCAAAAACTTTTCAGGTCTGGTTGACAATGCAAGTCTGAAAGTAAATCCAAAGATTCCATAAATGTGTCTCAAAAAGTCCAGGCATCCATTCATTTCCTCTTTAATTTGGTCCACTCTGCAGAAAATGTGTGCATCATCTTGTTGGAAACGGCGGACACGAGTTAAACCAGATAAAGCGCCAGAAGCTTCGTTACGGTGAATAACACCAAAATCGGCAAGTCTAAGAGGCAATTCACGATAAGATCTTTCACGGTGTTTAAAGATTACACAGTGACCTGGACAATTCATTGGCTTCAAAGCCCACATTTCCTTATCAATATCAAAGGTAAACATATCATCCTTGTAATTGGCCAAATGTCCAGAAGTTTCCCACAGTTTGGTGTTGTACATGTTTGGAGTGATAACTTCTTGGAATCCTCTTTTCCAGTATTCTGATTTTTGTAACTCCAACAAAGTGTTGTAAATCCTTGCTCCGTTAGGTTGGAAAAAGCAGGATCCTGGGGATAAATCGTTAAAGAAGAATAATTCTTGTTCCTAAGATAAAGAAAGACTTACAATACCAATTCTACGATGATCTCTCTTTTCAGCTTCTTCCATGAATTTCTCCCATTCTTTCATCATTTTTGCTTCAGGGAATGAGATACCGTAAACTCTTTGCAGAGTGTCATTCTTGGCGTCAGCCAAAAAGTAAGAGGAAGAGTTCTTTACAACCTTGATGGCTTTAATTCTGCCAGTATGAGGAATATGAGGACCAGTGCAAAGATCGATCAAAGGACCGCAACGATAAACAGTGGTGGAAGTGCCGTCAGGTACTTTTTCACCAATCATGTATTGCTTGTATTTGTTGTGCTAAGAATCAAAATACAAGTACCTTGAACATTTCCAAAAGGTTTTCCTTTGTAACTACCAATCTTTGGAAAGGCTGCTCTTCAGAAGTAGCTCTCTTGGTCAAGGTGTTCAAATGTTGATAGTCTCCCAAAGTGACGGGTCTTTCACTTCCCATTTCATAAAAGAACCCATCGTCAATTGGAGGTCCCAAACACAGATGGCAGCCGTAATGCAATTCACAGGCTTCACCCAAAACGTGAGCAGAAGAGTGCCAAAATACTTTTTTGCCATCATCTGATTCAAAATCAAGCAGTTCAAGAGTACATGATTTTTCGAATGGACGAACAAGGTCAAACAAAGTTCCGTCGACCTACATTAGCTAATCTTACCTTGGCAATCACTACTCTTTTCGCCAATGATTTACTGATTGATTCAGCGATATTCAATGGGGTAGTTTCCCAAGCAGTAGCGTCAATCTTTCTTCCATCCAGCAATGAAATGGTAATTGGTTCCCTTGGTTTTTGTTCAACTTCTTCATTGTACTCCTTGAGCAACTTTTCGAACATTTCAATACGATGCTGGATGTATTCCGGTTGGGGGGATACCTTTATTAGCAAGGAATACTTGTAGCGGATAGGATGATTCTTCCTTTTTCTTTTTTTCTGCCATGCTTTTCAAGATTTGCAAAAAATTGGAATTTTATCTTTGAAAAATCACTCGAGTCATAATGGTCGATAGTGACCATCGTATTAGATTTACAGATATTGAGAATTTAAATTATTGAGAAATTATCCGCTTTTACCATCTACAGTTACAATGTAACTACACAGTAGGGTAATTTTGAATCGAGTAACATTTATTCCTGTTCAAACTTTTTTTCTCAAAAAATAATGTTCAAATTGATTAATAGATGTGCACTAAAAAGATTTTCAACTATCAAAGAAACAATGCTGGAAATCAATGTTACCAGCGAGAAAATCAAGTCAAATTTAAAGAAATTAGAGCCACTGATTACCGAAAGCAAGAACCAATTATCGTTGTTGAATCCAGACTTGTATTGGCAGGATAACCAGAAATTAGCAATTCAACAGCAACAACAAAAATCAAAGATATTAGCGGATCTTGATAAATACAATAATTACAACCAGCAAATGGTGGATTTTGAAGAATTAATCAGCGATGCCGATGAAGATATGATGAATGAAATATTAGTTGATTTTAAAGAATTAGACACCAAAGTCTATGATTACTTTTTAAAACAAGTGCTGAATGAAGAAGGTGATTTCAATGACTGTTTCATTGAAATAAGAGGTAACTCTATTTAATAGCAGCTGGTGTAGGAGGTGTAGAAGCCTGTGACTGGGTACAGATACTAACCAGAATGTATGAGAGATGGGGCCAGCTTCAAGGATATGAATCCAAAGTCATTGACCGTGTTGAGGGAGAAATTGCTGGTTATAAAACAGCCACTATTCAAATCAAAGGAGAGTATGCTTATG
Organism: Boothiomyces sp. JEL0838; assembly: GCA_027604245.1. Classification (NCBI taxonomy): domain Eukaryota; kingdom Fungi; phylum Chytridiomycota; class Chytridiomycetes; order Rhizophydiales; family Terramycetaceae; genus Boothiomyces; species Boothiomyces sp. JEL0838. The sequence continues at coordinate 16,718 of JADIIY010000019.1, forward strand.
GCTGGGCTAAAAATGAATCTGGAGTACACAGATTTGTAAGATGTTCCCCATTTGATTGTAACCATTGCTAATTTAGCTCAAAATAAGAGACACACTTCTTTTTGTAACGTGTCTGTTTCTCCTGCGATTGATGTAGAAAAAACAGAGATAGAAATACATCCAAGCGAACTAAAGATAGAAGTAATGCGTGCACAGGGAGCAGGTAACTCTTTCTAACCAAAGGCGGACAGTATTCACTACTAATATAGACACGTCAATACCACAGAGAGTGCTGTTAGATTAACTCACTTGCCAACTGGGATTACGGTATTCAGTCAAACAGAGAAATCGCAGCATCAAAACAAAAAGATTGGCTTGGATTTGCTGAAATCCAAACTTTACCAATTGGAATTGAAGAAAAAGGAAATGGAAAAAAGGAATATCTATGACAGTCAGGAAGGAATTAAATGGGGAAACCAGATCCGGAACTATGTTTTGCATCCGTATCAAATGATTAAAGATACCAGGAGCGGTTACCAACGGAATGACGTGGACAATTGTCTAGATGGTGATATCCAAGAATTCATGGTTCAGAATCTACTATTTGAAAAGAATCTAGTATAATTTAATAAAATCGACTTTTTGAAATTTCTTTTTTGATCTCAATGTTGAAAAACTTGAAGAGGACTCACGACTTGTTTGGAGACAGTTACAGCGGTGAAAATATAGTCGGACGGAGACTCAAGATTACCGCAAAGATACTGGATGAATACAAGGACTTGGGTGTACTGCCAGAACAAGTCGAAAAGAAATTCAAGAAGCAAGTCTCAAATGCGTTAGTAGTAAAGGAAAAAGAAGAAACGAAAGAGCCGCTATTTAGCAATTCGCAGCAATTGATCAAGATTAAGGAGAGCAGAAAGATGCCAAAACCAGACTGGCACCCACCATGGAAGCTAATGAGAGTAACTATATTATTTATTGTAGGTTATCAGTGGGCATACTGGATGGGTTCGTTGTATAGATATAGATCCTTCAAATGAGTGGTTTGCCACTGGTGCAAGTGATCGCATGATAAAGATCTGGGATATGGCATCTGGCACTCTTAAACTATCCCTCACTGGTCATATTTCTACTGTAAGAGGAGTCGCTATATCTGATAGACATCCATACTTGTTTTCTTGTGGTGAAGATAAACAAATTAAATGCTGGGATTTGGAATACAACAAAGTAATTAGACATTATCATGGACATTTGTCTGGTATTTATTCGCTTGCGCTTCATCCTACCCTTGATGTACTAGTAACTGGAGGCAGAGATTCTACTGCTAGAGTATGGGATATGAGAACAAAGAATCAGATATTCGCGTTGACTGGGCATATTAACACTGTTAATGCTATTCAAACGAACGGAGTGGATCCTCAGATTATTACTGCTTCTGCAGACTCTACTGTTAAACTATGGGATTTATCAACTGGGAAAGCAATGACTACTTTAACACATCACAAGAAAGGTAACTATTACTAATGTAGGTGTTAGATCGTTGGCTATGCATCCCAATGCATTCTCATTTACATCTGGGTCTACAGACAACATTAAGCAATGGCAGTTACCGAATGGAAACTTTATTCAGAACTTTGAAGGTCACCATTCAATTATCAATACCATGTCTTGCAACCAAGACGGAGTATTGTTTTCAGGAGGTAAATATTACTAATCAAGGTGATAATGGCAGCATGTACTTTTGGGATTGGAAAACTGGATATAATTTCCAAACCAATCAAGCAATTGCTCAGCCTGGTTCTCTTGAAAACGAAGCTGGTATATTTGCCTCTACATTTGACAAGAGTGGATCCAGGTTGCTGACATGTGAGGCTGACAAGACTATCAAAGTGTGGAAAGAGGATGAAAATGCGACTATGGAAACCCACCCAATCGTTAATTGGAAGCCAAAGCTTGCGAAAGCATATGGATTATAATAAACTCATTACTTGTATTTCTTTGAGGGAATATTCATATCCTCGGAAAAAGAATTTACCAATGCAAAAGTCAATCTGGAGAATTCCTCTGGCAGTGGCAGTGCTGATCGTATCAATTACAGGATACAATATAATCAAAACCAAGAGGAGAGCCGCAATTGTACGCCGATTGAATCGAGAGTCTAAACCCTACATCAATGAAGGATTCCTACCTTTCGGAATATTACTAAAGAAACTTGGAGTAATCGATTCTAACCTAGTTTGATTTCTCGAAAAACAAGAAAGAATTGCCATCCGATTGGGGTTACAATGCCAAGTTGGATCGATACGGAAAGTTCAAGGACGATATTGTGTTTGCTTGTAGACCAGATCGAACTATATTATTCGTTGCTAATGTCGACTATATTCAGGAAATTATTGAAAACAAGAATGTGTTTGTCAAGCCGGTTTATTTGTACAATATCATTGATATCTATGGGAAGAATGTGGTTACAACTGAAGGGCAGGAATGGAAACGACACCGTAAAATTAGCGCACCAAATTTTGGCGAAAAGAATAATATTAAAGTGCATTCTGAAACGGTTTATGTGGTTGAGTCATTGATTAAATTGTGGGAAAAGGAAGGAATGGATAGTGTCAACACGACCAAAGTTATGTTCAACATTGCCCTGCATGTATTTTCAGGTGCTGCTTTGGGTGTACAGTTAACATGGAATGATGAAGGGCAAGTACCGAAAGGGCACAGATACACTTTTAAACAATCGCTAAAGAACATGCTCAACAATTTGTACAAGTATATTGCCATTCCAAAGTTCATGTATTACCTTCCTATCAAGAGAATTCAGAATGTTAAATTTGCTATTGATGAATTTAGCTTATACATGAAAGAGTTGTTGGAAGACGCAAAGAAACGACCAGGAGATGGAAATTTACTTAATGCACTTGCGCAATCTGTTGAAACAGATGAAGGAACAGAAAAGGGCTTTACAGAGCAAGAAATATTTGGCAATTTGTTTATTTTCCTGTTTGCTGGGTAAGTGATGCTGACAATAGCCATGAAACTACTGCGGGAACTTTGAATTTTGCCATGGCAGAACTTGCAAGAGCACCTTTAATTCAAGAAAGAATTTATCACGAAGTGAAATCAGTCTGTGGTGATGGTCCGGTAGAATACCATCACATAAAGCAAATGCCCTATGTCCACGTAATTCAAATCTAAATTAGGCTGTGATGAACGAAGCTTTAAGAATGTATCCGCCAGTATTATTTGTTCCAAAATGTGTGGAAAAGGATGAAAAACTCGGTCCATACACTATTCCTGCTGGAACAATCGTTGATTTACATACTCATGCTGTTAATTACAACCCTAAATATTGGGGTGCTGATCCTTTGAAATTCCGGCCAGAAAGATGGTTTGCCGACCCAAACGCAGCAAAAGACCACAATGTTGTTGTAGAAATGATAAAGAAGGATGCACCGCTGAAATCCTTCTTTAGCTACAACAGATACGCATTCATTCCGTTTTCCGAAGGAATACGTTCTTGTTTGGGCAAGAGATTTGCCGAGATTGAAATCGTAACAGTATTATCAATGCTTTGTCAAAGATTTACGTTTGAATTTGCCAAAGAACAAGAGATTACAGTGTCTGATTTGGGTGTTACCATTCAATCTGTTGAGCAATTTGAACTAAAGTTTACAAAGAGGCAATAAAATCGTTTTCCGTTCGTTTGGATGATTTCGGTAATGTTTGTCACAAAGAGAACTTTATTAGGAAAGATCGGGTCAGCTTTTCCTGAGTCAGATCCCTGAATGCTTTGTAATGTTAAAGCGCAGGGGTTCTGACTCTAGCTATAAATACAGAAAGAATACAGTGGTGGATAATGCAATTCAAATCAGTACTTTTAGGCGCACTTGTAGCAGCCACCAAAACCAATTTCCAAATTCAAGCCAATGTAGATGCTGGTAATGGGCCTTATGTGCGCTGTCTTTCATACACTGGCGATAGAGTAGTTACTTTTGATTTTGTTGCTAGATATCAATACGAAGAAGCAGGGAACTGTATGCTTACCACGTTCACCTACGACTCTGAACACAACACCATTCAAGGAGTTTTAGCTGGTGCCGGCTCGTTTGACGGATACTTGACCCCAGTTACTTCTCGCGAAGGGTACGCTGCTACTCTATCCCTTGCTCCAGTACCAAACCCAAATGTTAAATGGCACGTTACTTTTAATGAAAATGGAAACAAAGGCAATATTGCAGTCACTCTATTGAACGGCAAATCGGTTAAACATTACAATACCACAAACTTTGGTGGAGAGTTTTTCATTTATGTTGGAGACAATCTCCCATTAGAAAATATCGTTAAAGTTTAGTTTATGAAATAAATATTAGAAATCGTTGGTTTAAAAGAATTGATTGAAATTAATCTGATAGATCAGTGGTGTGGACCGTGATGGTGCTACCGCTTAATCTCTATCAACCACCAGACTAGATGCGGATATAAAGAGGTAATCTGTTTCAATCCTGGTATTAGTCTATGTACTAATTCGACTGAAAATATTTTTGGAAAAAATGAATTACGAAGGAATCTCTCTGTCGAAAATTAGAAGCGAGCTGGTACGATTAGAAGATACAATAATTTTTGGAATTATCGAGCGATCACAATTTGCCTTGAACAGTACCATCTACAAACCAAACCAATTCAAAGAAATCAAATGTTCATTCTTGGAATATTATTTACACAACATGGAATGTGTTCATGCAAAAGTAAGACGCTACACTTCTCCAGGTTAATTGATTTCTTACTCAGATGAATATCCATTTACAAAGGGTTTGCCAGAGCCAGTTTTGCCACCATTAGACTATCCAAAAATTCTTTGTCCCAATACTGGTAAATAATATTAATCAAGTGAATATCAATCCGGAAATAATGCAAGTATACATTAATAATATTGTTCCGGCAATCACAAAAGAGGGAGATGATCTTAACTACGGTTCGTCTTGCACAAAAGATGTGGAATTATTGCAAACCATTTCCAGGCGTATCCATTTTGGCAAATTCGTTGCTGGTAATTGATTCTAATCAAAGAAGCCAAATTCAATGATCCAAAGCTGCATGATAAATATGTCGAGCTTATTAAAAACAAGGATGAAGATGGAATTATGGAGTTGCTGACAAACAAGCAAGTTGAATTAAAGTTGCTGAGAAGATTAAAGAAGAAGGCTTTGATTTATGGCCAAGAAATCGATGATCAGGATGAGGATATGGATGGCGATGGAGGTAGTATGCCTGGCATGAGACTAAACCCGTCCTTGATTGCAGATATTTACGAAAAATTCATTATCCCTCTGACAAAAAAAGTTGAAGTAGAATACTTGTTGCAACGATTAGATTCTGACTTTAATTCTTACAACTTGTAATAAAAACAGAATCATTTCTTTATATTATTAAAGAGCAGCTCGTAGGATCGGTACCAATCTTCTGGCGGAGAATATGCAATGTATGGATTAATTGGGCTGTAGCGAAGTCTGTATTGCTTTTCCACTCTGCTAAATACTTTCAAGTAAAACAATTGTTCGTAGTCCAACTTTTCATCATCTGAATCTGATTGAAAAGAGAGCAAGTTTGTGGTTGCCATTGTTAGGCAATTGCAATGATTCTTTGAAGGATGTGAAAGCATTGGTGCACTAAAGTTAGTCTCTGTGGTTGTTTGAATAGGCAACTTGCACATGAAGCAGTTTCCCGCTTACCTGTCAAATGAATAATTGGGACGATCTTGCGAAACTGGTTGTTGCATTTTTACAAAGAATTCTAGTTGCGGTTGGTGAATTCTCGGAAACGGATAAACTAATTACTTATTTTTGGTAAATTGATTCCGCGATTTCCACCAAGCCAAACTTTACAGTTTGTTGGATGAATACAATTATTAATTTTAAATCTGGAAACTTGGTTTAATGGAAATAAGACAGTGTGGCTACACTACCAGAATCATTATTAATCTCTTTGGTATCGGTCGCACTTCACAAACAAGTGTAAATTTCAGTCTATTCAAGTATAAAGCTCTCTAACAGTGAACAAACCCAGACATTGGTTCCGAAACGAGGTAATTGAACCAGAGTAGCAGTTGATGAGCAAACCAATTCCCAAGCACTTCTAGATCAACAAAGAGTAAATCAATCGCTATATATTTCAAATCAACAAATACAATTCCCCATTGCCTGTTACAAACTATGCATTCAGCGTCTAGCAAAAACAATCACGTATTTACAATCAAGTTTTTGTCTTCCAAGGTCTCCTATCCATCGGACACTGCTGTTTCGAACTATCCGTTGCCAGCCATTTCAACAAACAGTGTAAATGAAATACATGTGAACATTCTCCCCAAATTAGTGGACAGTCATCTCCAGGTATTTTGCAATCGGGACAGGTTTGCTCATATTGATTCCTGCATATTCCACATATTTCATCTGGTACTTGCCAAGACCAGTAAGCGACATTCTTCCAGCTGTTTATTTTCACGGAGATTGGCATACTTTTTTTCACACCAACTTTCAGTCATTAAGTTACTTTTGAATGCTCTATTGATTCGGAATGAATGTTTTATTCGGTAAGAGGATCTAATTATATTATTTAACTATTATTGGCGTTTTATTACTTTAGTGTTGGAATGTGACTTTAAATTAAACCAGATAAATTTGATTCCAGGAATTCCTTTGCTTTCTGTATTAATACCTATTTTACTTTTTTCAGTTTTTCATCATTGTTTGTCTTGTTTTTCCTGAATTCGCTAATAATCCTTTGTTGAACATATCTCTGATCCGAATACTGTAAACTTCTTGGGGTTATATCCGATTACCTAAAATTATATTGAATTAACCTTATTTTTCTTAATATTTGTCTCAAAAGGTGTTTCATTTTTTTAAAAAAAATGATCAAGCATTTAACGAGGTTGATTATCGCCAGCACGATATTCACTGCTATTTATTTCCTATTTTCTATATTCAATACCAAGCAAAGAATCATTCAGGATAAACCTGCTCCATCTGCCAGGAAAATAGAGATTGAACACTGGGACAAGACTAGAGTGTTTCCACTGAAAACAAATTACAAGTTCAATGGGACGATCGTTATTCAAAATACTTGGAATACAATAGAAAAGAAGCCTACCATTTATATTGATGCAGATTTACCCTCTTGCGGATCATGTATTTTTAGGAAAACCAACAACTGGAAAAATACTATAGATGGAGATGCTGTAATTACTCGCAATCCAGGGTTTGTTGAAAATGCACCTCTTCAATTTACAAAAATTCTATTGGGGAATGCAGATTTTACCGGGTCCGACATATACGCTAGTCCAGCTAAACGATCAAGAATGAAAAAGTATGAAATATATCCATCACCAATGCATATGCCGCTGTATGATATCCAAGATGATTTGATGAAGCCGATCAAAGAGAAACAAGACGTTATTCTAATGGTGTTCAATCCAATCAAGTGTTATGAGGAATACAAGACTTCATTTAAAATACTGTCAAAAAAGACTAGCAGCAAGATTATTGTTTATCCAAGTCAATGTGTACCAACATCAATTCCAGAATGTAACAGTAATGATTTGGACTGTTACTTTTCAATTGCAAAGAGTAGCATTATTGTCGATTTTGAAAAAGATGATTGGCTGGTTCCAGTATTTTACAAGTCTATTGCAAATGGGTGTCAAACTGGATATCATTACCATAGCCAACTCGAAGCACCTTTTCAAACAAGTTTCTATTTGCACAAATTCAAGAGGTATCCACAATCAAAGGATATTTATATCAGAAATATGTATTTTACAAATGAAATTTATGACTATCTAAACAATTATAAATCGCGCAATTTCTTATGGAAAGAACATGGTTCAGAAGTTATAGATGAATTGAATAGTCATTCTATCGAAAAATTCACTTGTAGAGTATGCGACTATGTGAAGCAAAAGAAAAGATCAACAAAATGCTTGATTGAAAGGTTCAAGAACACCAACGTGGAATTACAAAAGCCAAATCTTGATGTTGGAAATATTTACGTGAATCACTATTCAAAAGCGGTAGAAAGAGTGGATCATATGCAACAACAATTGAAAAAACTACATTCAAGAGCTACTTTTATTTCACAATTTGACAAGGAAGAGCTTGATGAAGAGTTTATCAAGTGTATCAATACCGACAGCATCAGAAAAATATCAGAATACAATTATGGATTGAAACCTGGAGAAATTTCTCTAGCAGTAAAGTCGTTCTTTGTCTATTATAACATTTTGTTGAATGATTTGTCCAGCGGACTGGTGTTGGAGGATGATATAGATGTTCAACATAACCTTATTGATCAAGTAGTCCAAATGGTTCCATCCAACTATGCCTTTATCCAGATTGGACAATGTGGTGACTCTTACTTGAAAACAGTTTACAAGGACGATATACAAACCGAAAAGTTCAAGCTATTTCCAAACTTTGGTGATTTCAGACACTGCACTACTGCGTACATTATTTCCAAGCTAGGTAGTTTACTTATGTTCAAAACTCTACCAATAATTTATGCTATTGATTATCAAATTTGTTATGGGCCAATGAAGAGCAATTATGATGGCGCAGTGGAGAACCCAGATTTCAGTGTTTATAGTGTTTGGCCGGCACTGATTAAACCTGCTGAAGCATTGTCAGGAAGTGGTATTAGAGATTAGAGTAATGTTGGAGAATAAAGCAAGTTTCCAGTGTATCCATCCTTTCCATAAAATGAGATTAGGGTCATTGCCCCGTTATTTTTTGTGCATCAATTTTCCGTTGGCTGTGTTGGAGGAATCCAGGTACTGGGAACCATCTACAAAGTGTTTGAATGTAACCCACGGGATACTCCGGAATCCTGATAATCACTCCAATATACGATAAAACTAAGCTGCACTGACGCGCGTTATTGTCAAAAATAGAAAAGTATTAATCTCACCATCTGTGATTCAAACTCCACAATTTATCCGCAACATTCATTTATAAGGTAACTTTATGACTTTACTTTTAATTTAATGAAAGCTTCAAGAGTTTCTCAAGTAAATCAAACTCGTCCTTTCAACACTAGTCACTCATCGCACATTTCAACATCTTTTTCCTCCAGAAGAAGATTTCGTCTTGTTAAAGCTGGCGTTCTCTGTAACTGTCGTCGCAAAAGCCCGCTAATGGCGATTGAAAACTTGGTAAATCAAGTTCCCCACCAATCACCAAGGCGATTTGATATTGTGACTAGGGTACCTAATCATACTGATTTGGTCAATCCAATTAACCCATTCTCACCGTACAGACCGCCTGAAGAGTGGTACGAAAGCTTTGAGATTATTCTTTCCCATTAATAAATTTAATTGCATTTTTCAATAATAAATTGAATGAATACATATCTAGAATTGCTGAAAACAAATCTAGAATGTCTATATTGCTCTGGAATTTCCAGATCTAGATTTCTTCACTTGGTAATGGTAATATTCCAAGATTGGTACAGATTCACATCGAAAAAATTCTGGAGATATCAACCAGCCTTTAATATTCAGATTCATAGAGCTCGGAATGTCAAGCTGAATCTCTTTATGCAAATCAATGATTTTTGATTCCGCAAAATGTTGAACTTCTCATCCCATAAACTTAAATTTTTTTATTACGAATAAGAGGAAAACTTGCCGGATTCAGAATCGGCCATAGTCTTGTAGAAATATTTGGGCATCGCCTACCGATTTCTCTAGTATTTTGAAGCCAAATTATGCCAGCGCTTGTGTTTATTTTCCTCGACGCACAGACCAATCGGATAAATTCATGTCATCTCGCATAATTTTTATACAAAATTGAAGATGGAAACTCGGGTTATGTATCTGCAACACAAAAAAGAAGAATATCGAAAGCTCAGACAGTCCAACTGCCCTATTATGCCAGAGAACTGCATCAGACCTAGCGAAGACTGGTATCAATCATATTATACCCTCTACAATCAGGTTATGACCGCCGAAAAAAGGATAGCGTTCGTATTTCATCCTGAACCTCCACAAACCTCCAGTTCTGATGGGAACTAGCTTATTATTAATCTCATTTCCCATCTACATGTTTATAACTGCGCACAACCTTTTTCGTATAATAAAGAATTTTAGGTGATTGTAGTAGTGTTTGTAAATAACCGCATACCACATTGGGTATTGCTTGGTATCAGTACACTCTTTCCAAAACTACTTTATTGTAGAAAAAAGCGACCCGAAGAAGCGATTGCACAGAGATATAATAGAATGACCTTGTTTCTCTCCTCTTGGAAAATTTTCAAAAATTGCATCCATATAACCAGTCCAGTGTGTCATTATTACTCATAATTTTTAAAAGAAAATGGTCCAACGATCGTAAGCAATTAAACTGCTCTATAGTGAACAGTAATACTTTAGAAAGATGGACGAATCCATCTATCCACCATTTCATATGCAAGTAATAGGCGTACCGACTTCAATCTGATCATATTTAAAAATTATTCGCAGATGCTGTGTGATGTTGTTGCCTGCATAAGTAGCAATCTACGAGGTTTCAGTTAATCGGAAATCATGGAAATAATCCCGTCTGATTTAAAAATTTTTTGTGTTGGACATGTGGCAGTATTACCCCTTAAGTCTGTGCGTCAATAAGGATAGTTGTGAGACGGAGTTTGGTGGTCGGTGGTGCAGTAATTAAAGGAATATATTGAATCAAAAAGGAAATAATTATGTCAATATTTGATTTCAACTTTGGGAAAAAGAAGATTTGAAAGTGATCTGTAGCTTATTCCGCCCTATTTGTACTAGATCTTTTAAACCACACGGTTTTGAAAGTAACAGGTGTTTGTACAAGGAGCCCACCAGTTCTTAGCCACCACCATTAAGGATATTAAAGTCTTTTGAAAAAATTCGCATTTTTGTTTTTACTCTAAATGGCACTGTCCCCTTTAGACAAAACAGAAGTATCGTACAAGTCAATAAATCTTAAAGGCGGGTGGATTGCATTGTTTAAAATTGAACAACGAATGGCCTTGACTGATAGGCGATTTAGATACAGAAAAGTAACAAAATCATTTCGCCGAATAGGATACCCCTTCAAAGGATTTGAAACAGTTAATATTACATATATGGGAAAAGAAAACGAGGTGATTACTAGCGGTTATTCTTATCAGATTACCAGGAAGCCACTGTGCCCTATAGATCCACACATAAACTACAAACCGCAAGAGGAGTGGTACACTCAGTATTCTGATTTGTTGGCTCTTTCTAAAGCTAATTAAATTGTTTTCAATATATCATCAATTTTATCACTTGTCCCCAACTATTTTGAATTTTGTAGTCCTGAGGTGCCACTTAAGGGAAATGATGTAAGAGAGTTTAACCGGCTGACAAAGGATAAATTCATTACTAATGCTGTGGCTGAATAAAAGAAAACGATTATAGAGAAGCTCCTCATAGTAGCAAGGTTAAACCAATCAACGATTCCATAAAACCTAAAAAAATTACTATGGCATGTATTTGCAACTCTGAACTATTCAACCAAAAACCGTCAATAGGCGGTAATAATAATTCATCATAAACTGATATTAATTTGGCCAATTTCAAGTCATATATATGAATATTGCAGTCTATTTTTTTCCCGGAGTTTTAACCCGCGCGACATGTAATTTTTATTATCCTTTAGCTCAGAAAAAATGAAGAGTCCCAATATTAAAAAGTAATTACAGTTTATTGAGTATCAAAGCTTCAAGGTCAGACCAAAAGATTGATGCCTGGCTGTTCTGGCTAGATTGAGATGAGATGGTATCGCTAGCTTCAAGTGGAATTTTATCCGATGGTTGAATATCCAAAGATCGCTTGTACAAAGTATTGTAATACTGATACCAAGATTCGTCAGGTCGAATACAGTTTTCGGGTTGAATTGGACAATTGCTCGGCCCTCTAACAGTATTTTTGGAAGCATTCTTGGTATTTTCGTTTACAGAACTTCGTTCGATATGGCCAATGGAAATATGCATAATTTTTTTAGGAAAGAAATCTCAACCCAGACCTGAGAAAAGTTGATGTCCGCTTAAAAACTTTAACATTTCCGAAATCCAATATTAATCTGCTACTTTTAATAACTTAATAGTACTGTGTATATGGCAATTCTATTCAATTTGAATAGCATAATATCCAAAGCATAACTGTTGCTTTCGCGCTTTCGTCTAATTCTAGATAGACAAGAACTCGACCGCAATCCAAGGCACTCATTTCGCATAATTATCTTCAAATTTATTTCTAATGCCGAATCTTATACCAAAGTCTCAATTTCACAAAGTTGTAATATTACCGCAAAGTAAACACCGTTTCAAACGTACGTTCCCTCAGAATAAACATCCATTCCCAATTACTATAATTTGAATATACACTGAAAATTGAATTAGAATACCCGAATGGGTTTTTACGGAGTTTTTCCCGTGGAATATCTGTGACAGACTCCAATGCGTTTTTTTCGTACTTTCATTCCAGTTAATAGCCATATACGCAGTTGGTGATGTGGCATGAATATTCTTCAATATAAGCTATAAATAAACTGCAAATACATCTTTATTTAATAATCTTAACGTTATTTCCTATGGGAAGACCTTGATTTACTCAACTTGCGTCTATTCGAGGTTTCAGTAGTGTGGTTGAGCTCAATTGATTTTTGAAACAAGTCGTTGTAGGTTTGATACCAGTCTTCCTCTAACCGAACGCAAGACTCTGGTTTAATCGGACAGTTCGCAACCTCTGTCGATACCTTGATGGATTGATTTGAGCTGGTTAAATAAACTTGATCCAGGAAGTCTAATATAGCATTTTCCATTTGGTGTTTTGATCAAATTGGACAAAGCACAGACTAAATGCGGAAAGTTTTTCCTGAATCAATTTGGTAGCACCAACCAAGGATAAATCGCAAATGAAACAAACACGGCTGGTGCGGTAGAATCCAGATCTTTTCAACCCGATTTGGTCTATTTCTTCCTAGATAATCGGAAATATTTTCGGCTAGAGCTCCCGGCTCCGGTTGTTCTATCCGATGCATCAAATTAGCGATAGATAGACCCAATTATATAATGATATACCAAAGGAATTTGCACTGACCCTTATCCCACATTACAAATCAAGGAAACCAAAGACTCTTTCAACAACACCTCAACGATATATCTTATTTGTAATCTACTGGTACAGATCGAGTAATTGGTTCGATTCCGGTTTGCTTTTTCAACATTTTTTCTCTAATCTTTAAACTTTCATGATTCGCTACATCCTGGTTCAGAACAGACAAGGAAAAACTCGCCTTTCAAAATGGTATACAGTGTTTGAAGAAGAAGAAAAGACGAAATTAAAAGCAGAGATTCATAAACTCGTTGCATCTCGCGAAGGGAAAAACCAGTCGAATTTCGTTGAAGTACTTTTCTTTAATTCTAGTACAGAAATCACAAGATTGTTTATCGCCGATATGCGGGATTATATTTCTGTTTTTGTGTTGATACGAATGATAACGAATTGGCGTATTTGGAAAGCATACATTTCTTTGTGGAAGTTTTGGATACCTTTTTCAAGAACGTTTGCGAGCTTGATCTAGTTTTTAATGTTCTCAGTTCCTAATATTAGTTTTATAGAGTGTATGCGATACTGGATGAGCTGTTCTTGGGGGGAGAAATCCAGGAAATCAGCAAGAGCGTTGTTCTCGCGAGGCTGGAGGCGTTTGAAAAATTAGACTAATTCTTTGAAATATATTAAAATTAAAGATTTTCAAGGGATCCAAGTTGAACCATTAGCCTACCTCTCTTTTCCTGTTTGGGTAAAAAGAAGCTGCGAATGACCAACTTTAAGACTTCAACAAACACTATTTGGATTGCAACGCAAATCCATACTACACCCCATGCTGCACCACCTGGATCCGTAAGACCCAACCAAGATGCAATTACAGGAACCTCCAATCCCAACAGCATGAGGCCAAATGACAAGAAGAAGGAAAACACCAAGATTTTGTTTCCAATAATGCCAGTTTTGAATACTGAAATTGTTATTGAACGTGAAAGGAATGACTGAACAAGTTGCATAGTTGTGAGAAGGATAAATGCAAATGATTCTTGCTTTTCTACAGTGTCAGCTCCACAAAAGTGGTTATTCACAGACAGCAAGTAAACGCCAAAAGTGAGCAAGGACATTAGCAAAGCTTGTAGAATAATAACACTCGAGTTGATTGCAGTAAGTACACCTTGTTTTTGCGGCCTTGGTGGTCGTTCCATAATGTCATCTTCAGCAGGTTCTAAACCAAGCGATAAAGCTGGAGGTATATCTGCAAAAATGTTTGCCCATAAAATTTGAATTGTTGTAAATGGTAAATCGACATTGATGGATACACACAAGAGGAAAAGTAACACTTCTGCGCCGTTACAAGAGAGCAAGTAAACTACAAACTTTAAGATATTATCATAGACTTGTCTACCTTCCTTTACAGCTGCGACAATTGTGGTAAAGTCGTCATTAGCCAAAACCATGTCTGCAGCTTGCTTTGTGATTTCGGTACCAGCAATACCCATAGCAACACCAACATCTGCTTGTTTAATAGCTGGAGCATCGTTCACACCATCACCAGTCATAACAACAGAGTTTCCTTTTCTTTGTAATGCTTTTACAATCTTTAATTTGTTATCAGGGCTGACTCTTGCGAATACTACAGGGAATGGTCTTTGTTCGGCCAAAATCTCTTCAGACAATAAATCAATTTCATACCCTTTCATTGCACGGTTACTATGGGGGTCGCTTGGATCCAATATTCCTAAATCTTTGGCAATTGCAGAAGCGGTAGCAACGTGGTCACCAGTAATCATAACTACCTTGATACCAGCAGTTTTGCTCAAGGCAATACTTTCTTTTACACCTGCTTTTGGAGGATCAATTAAGCCAATAAACCCTGCAAACACAAGATCAGATTCAGCTGCAGTTGCTTTGTTGGCAGTAATAATGCCTTGTCCTTCTTCAATCGATACTTTTCTAATTGCCATTGCCAATACTCTTAAACCAGAAGAAGCCATATCCGCACTTTGGTTTGAGATATATTCCACAAATTTATCGTTTAGAGGTTCAACAGGAAATTCTTGCAGATATTTAAACCCTTTCAAATTTTCAGCTGAGGGAGTAATATAATGAGTACAATGTTTCAATACAGCTTCAGGAGCACCTTTGACAAGAACAAAAGAGAGTTTCTGGATTTCGCTTGGACTATTTTTGGTTCCGCTGTAAACCGAACTCATCAATTTACGGTCACTGTCGAAAGCATATTCACCAACTTTGGCTAATTTCGCTTCATCAACAAACCATGCTCTCGATAATGAAGATTTGTACCCAGCAACTAAAAGAGCAACTTCGGTAGGATCACCTTGAGACACCCATTTTTCAGTTTCGAATTCTTTGCTGATGGAGGAGTTGTTGCATAGGGATGCAACCATCAAGGTAGCAGTAAGTGGACCAGGAATCTTTTCAATACTTTTACCCACTTCTCGTTCTTCATGCAAATGTGATAATTCGTTATGTTCAATACCCTCTTGAAGCAATGTCGATGAGACACAGTTGATTTCTCCAAGGTTAGGGTCCAAAGTAGTAGAGTGTGTAATGTTGTAATGGCAGTTATCCGCAGTCCAGATTCTTTGTGCTCCCATCTTTCCTTCGGTCAATGTACCAGTCTATATTAACAGCGAAATACTTTATCAGAGCAAATATAATTCACAGATCCAACAGTTTCAACGCACGGCAACTTTTTCACAATGGCATTCAACTTTGCCATTCGGGTGACACCCAAAGCCATCGCAACTACATTAATCGTTTAATTACTTGTTACTACTGCAACCAAACCTTCTGGAATAACAGAAACAGCTAAACTAATACCAATGTCAATCATGTCTATTGTAGGTCTCTTCCACAATATTCCAATAACAACAATGATGATTACTAATAAAACAGCAAGTGCAACCAGCCACATACCCAGCTTGGATAATTGCTTTTCAATGTTTGTTTTAGCATGAGCAGCTCCAGAAATCGCAGCACTGATTTTACCAATTTCAGTAGATGTACCGGTTCGAACAACTATACCCCTACCTCTTCCTCTTGAAACAACAGTCGTCATGAACGCATTTCCTTTACAATCTCCTAATGGCAATTTACGAGTCTGGATTAAATAGTAGTTACTCTTTTTCGGATAGTTCTAATACTTTTGGATACTGGTAATGATTCACCAGTCAAAATAGACTCGATTATATCCAATTGTGCAACTTCGCATAGTCTTAAATCAGCAGGAACTGCATCTCCTTCTTCAAGGACCACCAAATCACCAGGAACCAATTCTTTTGAATCAACAGACATTTGCACACCATCTCTAATTACTGATGCTTTTGGAACAGTAAGAGTCAATAATGCTTCCAATGCTTTGTTTGCATTGTATTCTTGTGTAACTCCAATAAGAACATTGATCAAGACGACAGTAAGTAGCACAATCGCAGCTTTGATATCTCCCATAATGATTTCAATAATGGAAGCAGCAGTAAGAATCAAGACCATGAAATCTGTCAATTGCCCCCAAATCATTTTCCAAACAGATGTTTTTGGTGGTGGCGGCAAGCAATTCTCTCCATAGTACTCTCTTAATGAGTCAATTTTGCTTTTTGGTAATCCATTAGCCGTATTTGATCCATACATTTGAGCCAAATCCTCAGAATTCTTGTCAAAGTACAACACTGGAGTTAATAACGAATACCTTGAGGCGGATGCAATGTATCCGCGATTGGCATAACAGGAGTAGTAAATGTTTCCGGAAACTCTTTCATTAATCTTTCCACATCGTCATATTCATCACTGTCTACCAAATCATGCCAATCATGAAACTGAGGAAATCTCAAAGTCAATAACCCCAAGATAGTGGCAGCAGCCATACGCTGTTCTTTGGTTGATCTAGGCTGACATCTCCTATGTATTTTGAGTTTATAGCATAAATCTGGTGCAGATTTTTCACCTATAGCAACTCTAAACTCAGAAACATTCGCAACGAAATCTCCAAAGAGTGAAAATGCCAAATCGGCTTCTTCAGTTGGCTTCTGATTCAACAAATTTCCAGATTTCTTTCCAGTTTGGTTCAATAAACCATCAGCCAGTCTTTTCATCAATCCTAACTCCAAATGCTGCATCTTTCCATTTGCAATTCGGTAGTCCATTACATATTTCAATCCTTGCAAGATATCCAACACGGTTATATCAGGATTTTCTACTGCTTCTACCAAATCGACAACATGAATATCAATTTGGTGTTCAATACTAGCTACCATTAGTTATACCAACCTCTTCCATCCAATCTCACTGAAATATTTTCATCTTTTTCCATATCGGAAAAGTAATATTTTGGTCTTTTAAAAGAAAGAGTACAAAGAGCACGGGATCTTTGTTTAGAATCGTTCGGTTTGATTGGCCAACTTTAAAAACTTTCTCAAAATCTCCCATCGGACTTTATTAGAATACATTAACCAATAGTACCAGCCCTAGTATTAATGATGAAAATCAGTCTAGTTCATACTCAGCTAGGTCCCATGAATTCCTTCTCGTAAACTACAACCAATCATCGTCAAACAGCAGAGTCACACTTGTCACAAAAACTTTTGCTTTTCAATGAACAGAATAGCGCAAAAGAACAGAGCTTACGAAAAGAATGTTTTAAAGAGAGGAAATGTAAAGCCTAGTCTGGTATTAGAAATCTCATTTAGGTGAAAAAGAATGAACCAAAGGAAGAAGAGGAAAAAAAGATTAACCCGGTACTAGTAGCTTTCTTTGCATTTGTATTAATTGGATCCGTGTTTGTTGGAATCCTTTCCTATTTCTAACGCACAAAATTTAAATAAATCAAATTCTAGAATTTTTCATTAGACATAGGTACAGCAGGCATTCGTCTTTTTTGCAGTCTTGTAAAACATCTTTGATTGCGCACTTAGCTGATCAGATCGTTGAACAAGGTCATCCAATTTCTCTCCTCTTTGTAACAATGAATCCATCGTTTTATGCTTTGGTTAGGAATAACTTACGAGAATGACTTTGGTTTCATCCAATTCCCTTTGCACCCTCATGAATGGATCATTAGATTGTGGATCCTGAGCTTTTTCCAAGTGCTGTCTCAGCTCTGGATATCTCTGGCTGGTGGTTTCTGGAGTGATATCTTTCCTAGGAAACTATATTAATAATAATTACTTTGGATTTGAATTCATCCAAGCACTTTCCTGCCACCGAAAAAGCGACTCTTTGTGGATATTCAGCATCCGTTACAATTACTGAAGCTAATCCATCTTGGCTTACGTAAACATGTCCGGTGTAATCTATATTAACAATTTGTTACTATCTTGCTGCACAGTTGCCCGTTGTCCATTAGGAGTCCTTTCCACTACTGTCTGTACAAAAAAATTCATTCCTTCTTGGATACTCCCTCTGGAGAAATAAGAGAAGGAGGATAATTCGTGTTCGATTGCCAGTATCTTTTTTCCTTCACAAATAGCTAAACACAATACTTTCATTTTCAATAGTAAAGTAAATTTCGCCTCATTTTCGATTTGTGGCTTTCTCAAAAATGCTACACGAAAATGATAATGATACTACAGTAGGATTGAATACGGCCGACGGATTAGAAAATTCTATGATTCAAGAGACTGCTGAAAACAGCGTAACAGTCGATAATACACTGTCATTAGGATCGACGGATAATCAAGGATTCGCTTCATTTAATAAAGAAACAGGATTTGCTAGCTTTGAATCCAACAGTGGATTCGCTGCATTCAATGAAGGATTCAGCGAACCAAATCCTGTAAAATCACAAGGCTTTGGAGATTTTCAAGAATCTAATGGATTTGCAGATTTCAAAACAGCAGATGATGGCTTTGACGACTTCAAAACATCTACAAACAACGATGATTTTGGTGATTTTGGAGATTTTGAAGAACCAGCAAGTTTTGGTGATTTTGAAGAGCCAAAGAGTACTGTAGAAGTAGAGCCAGTTTTCCCCTCGATAGAAAAGAATGTAAAAGAAACAGAGAGGATAAAAGCGATACTGCCTCATGAAACCAGTCCATTTTTGATTAAACTGAATCAGGATATCGAAAATGCGTTTGTCCTTTCCAAACAACTAGAATCAAAACCACTACCACCTAAATTATACGAACAACAAGGATTAATTGAACCGCTTATGAATGATAACTGGACCGCAATGTTTAAAAAACTACAAACGGAAAATATTTATAACGATCCAGATATATTCAGATGGCGTAAATCTACGATCCGAACAAAGTTTCTAGATTCTATCAGCAAAACTACAACCAAAGCAGAACGAATAGCACAGCAACAAGAAGAGCCAAAGACTACTGACGCATTGGCGGATTTCAGAGAAGTAGAGTTACAAAATGCTAAAAAGCTATGTGATATCAGTGAAGGTAATCAAATCTAATGCAGACGAGATTCGTAAAAAGTCAAAGAGCGAGTTGAGAGAGCTGATTCAAACGCTTCAAAAGAGTCTTCAGCAAATGCAAGAGCAAACTAATTATTGGTTGGATTCTAAAGAACAATTGGTAATGGATGCCGAGATGCACAACAAGATGATTGCTAGTCTAGTCACATATGCGCAACAGCAACAGCAACCCAAAGGTACTCTGTATTAATCTAGTTACTAAGATTAAAAAAGGGCTATTCAACTCTTGAAATAAATTTATTGCGTTACAAATTGCCTCTTCTTCCTTGTTCAATTTCGATAGATTCAAACAAGGCTTTAAAGTTACCAGCACCGAATCCTTGGTGATTTCTACGTTGAATGATTTCAATAAACAATGTTGGACGATCTTCAACTGGCTTTGTGAAAATTTGGAGCAAGTATCCGTTTTCATCATAGTCAACTAGAATATGCAACTTTTTGATTACTTCCAAGTCTTCAGTGATATTGACGGCAGAGTGCTGTAGTCTGATTTTCAAGTTTTCATAGTAGGCATCTGGGATAGTAAGGAATTCTACACCACATTTGCGGAGGTTTGTTACTGCTGTAATTATATCTTCAGTTCTCAAAGCGATATGCTGAACACCTAGAGTTATATATTTGCTACCTGCACCACCATGGAAGTCAACGTATTCTTGAATTTGAGACTTTTTCTTTCCTGGAGCTGGTTCGTTGATTGGCATCTTGACAACTTCATCGTAATCAGTCATGACAATAGAACGTAATGCAGAGTATTCGGTGTGCATTTGAGTATCATCAACAGACCAGAAACGGTGGAAATCTAATTGCTCTTCGTACATTTTGCAAGCAGTTTCCATTTCCAAATCTGGTTGGTTGCCAACAATATGGTCAATGTATTCAAGATTGTTTCTTGGCAATAACTGCACAATTGGGTCAGCAGGCATTGGAGTGTAGCCTGGCAAGAAATCTCCCTTGTAGTTGTGTCTTTCGACAAAGGTGTGTTCAACATCACCATAGGTGCCAATAGTAGCCATAACAACGTGGCCATGCTCATCTTTTTCAACCCATGGTTCACGAATAGAACGTGCTCCTCTTTCGACGGCTTTCTACAATTAGAAAATATCCACCTTGTAAATACCACGAACATCGTCTACAGCGAATGCAACATCTTTAACTGCGTCACCGTGCAATACCAAATGATCACCAAAAACATGATCTTGAGTGGTCAAAGGAGATTGCAATACAAAAGTAATGTTGTTTTGGCGAATGGCGTAGCTCACTACTTGTCTAGACCCGGTTTCTAAACCTTTGTATCCAAGAGGTTGGAATCCAACTATCGTTAGTTAGTCAATACATCTGGTAATGTAGAAAGATGCTGCTTGTTTAGCGTTGCCAACCCTAGAATTAAACAAGCAAGTACCAGAAAGTAAGGTGGTCATAGCCTTCGTATCTGCCGACTGCAGGTCTTGGTCCAGTTCTCTGATAGGATGTCATCTGAATTAATAAAAAGTTTTTTCAGGCTTTCATTTTATATCGATTACCCCACAAGTGGCTTGGTCATTACTAAAATTTACTAAGGAAATAGGGGAGGAGTGAAAGCGATTCAGCTGAAAATAGTGTCCGGATATCATTTGGGTGTCATATTTCGCCATATAAGAATCGGTTTGGTGGTTTCTTGCCTCCACGAAGAATAGAACAGCGTGGAACAATTGCGTTTCATCACTCTAAATTTTATTGCGTGATCAAGATTACCCCATGACCTGCTTAATTTAGAAGCGGAAAGCCAAAACCTAAAGAGCGTTCATTGTGGGGTATGCGATGATACAATGCACCACATCAATTGATATTCAGCATAAGTAATGCTCTTGGATGAATTCAAATATTCTAATGTGCAGAGGCAATATGGCTCAACCTACAAAAAATTATAGTGCAAATACATTTTACTTTATTATGTGCTTAAAATTTAAGAGTCTTTGGTTTTTCCCATGAGAATTCAGAACGTCCAAAGTGACCGTAAGCAGCAGTGTCTCTGTAGACAGGCTTGAACAAGTCTAATTCTTGTACAATGACACCAGGACGCAAGTCAAAGTTGTTCTTGATGATAGCCAACAATTCAGCGTTGGATTTCTTTCCGGTTCCATAAGTATCAATGTAGACGGAGGTTGGTTCGGCGACACCAATAGCATATGAGAATTGAACCAAGACACGGCGAGCCAATCCAGCAGCGACGATAGATTTTGCGACCCATCTGGCAGTGTAAGCAGCGGATCTGTCTACCTTGGACCAGTCCTTTCCGGAGAAAGCACCACCACCATGTGCACCCCAACCACCATAGGTATCAACAATGATTTTACGTCCGGTAACACCAGCATCACCTTGTGGTCCACCAATGACGAAACGGCCAGATGGTTGAATGTGGTAGATAGTGTTGTTGTCAAGGTATTTGGCTGGGATAACAACCTTGATGACCTTTTCCATCAATTCGCTGGTAATCTTTTCGTTGGAGACTTCTTCAGCGTGTTGGGTGGAGATGACAATGGTGTGGACTCTTTGTGGGACTGGGACACCATCGATAACCTTGTATTCAACAGTGACTTGGGTCTTGGAGTCAGGACGCAACCAGCCCAATTCACCGTTGTTACGGAGTTCAGACATCTTGATGTTCAATTTGTGGGCAAGCATGATGGTCAATGGCATCAACTCTGGGGTTTCATCGGTAGCATAACCAAACATGATACCTTGATCACCAGCACCAATCTTGGCAAGTTCATCACCTTGCAAGACTAATCCACCAGCGATATCAGGGGATTGTTGTTCAATGGCAACAAGCACGTTACAGGTCTTGTAGTCGAAACCTTTAGCAGAGTCGTCATAACCAATCTTCTTGATAGTGTCACGAATGATTTTTTGGTAGTCCAAGGTAGCCTTGGTGGTGATTTCACCGAGAACCATGATCATACCGGTCTTTGCAGCAGTTTCGCAAGCAACTCTGGAGAATGGGTCGACAGCCAAGCAAGCATCCAAGATAGCATCGGATACTTGATCGCAAATCTTATCTGGGTGTCCTTCACCGACAGATTCGGATGTGAATAAGAATACTTCTCCTATCTGTTAATGCATTCGTTACCTTCGTTTGTAACTTGAGTCATTTGAAAAATAAAGAAGTGGCAGGTGGCCTCCTTAAATAAAAAAATATTGCGGTGGCTTGGATTGCTTAGGTAATTGAGGGGCTTGAAAATTGTCCATCGTTTTCAACTGTATTATGTAAGCAAGTGATTAAAGAAAGATAATCTATCAATCTTTACGGGCTATTTTCACTTGAGATCCCTTCTGAATACAAAAGCGTTGCCCAATGTGAGAAAATCGTAGGCTCTCGAGGGACTCCAACATCTCAGATTGCGCAATAGCTTGCGTGAATTTCATTCCGATTCCATCTTTTGCTCAACAGTCTTGATTGCAATTTTGCAGCCCTAACTTTGACTTGAAAAAATTCTTTGAAATCCATGAACTTTGCAATCAAACCAGAACGAAAACCGTCAGCTCCACCTCCAACTATCCCGCAAGCAACATTATATATTAGGAATTTGAATGAGAAATTGGGTGTCAATACAATGAAGATGGCATTGGAGGCCATTTTCTCGCAGTTTGGAAAGATTGTCGAAATTAGAGTAAAGAAACACATCAAGCACAGAGGGCAAGCATATGTATCTTTTGAATCAAAGGAGATTGCTGCGTTTGCAATGTCAAAAGCTCAAGGGTTTCCCTTGTTTGAAAAACCAATGGTAAAAGTGATCTAATATCAGGATGTACAATTTGCCAGAGAGCCTAGCTTTGCAGTGACTGCTCTGGACGGAGAAGACAAACTGGAGGAGCACAAACGTAAAAGAGAAGAGCTAAAAGCAAATAGGAAAACAGAAGTAGTGCCAATACAAAAGAAACCTAAAAAGAAAACGGGAGACGATAATCTACCACCAAATGCCATTCTTTTTGTTCAAAACTTGCCTCCAGGTACTACGGAAGATATGCTAAACTCCATGTTCTCACAGTAACTCTTAATTAATAGTAGATTTGGTGGATTCATTGAAGTTCGGTTAATCCCAGGAAAGTCAGATATCGCGTTTGTAGAATACGAAAGTGAAATGGAAAGTACGCTTGCAAAGCAATCACTAAACGGATACAGGATTACTCAGGACAGGGAAATGAAAGTAACCTTTGCAAAAAAATAAAACTGTTCCCAATTGCACGGTATGTTTACATACTTGGGCTTTTTTATTTACACAAGTGGGAGATACCGAATGAACAAACACGCATTACTCGTCTTGCTCCAAACAAATGGTAGCGGATTATAAATCGGAAATGCTCTCAGGTTTAATTTGCGGGTAGGCTTCTGCCACCAGAACTTTGTTCAAGTAATTCCGAATATCCTTCTCAGTTTGACATGAGCTCTTTCATTCAAAGATCCATTTGTTGAATTTTTAACCTAATTTACCAGCAATAGTGAGTATTTGGGAAATACAGACAGTAGTCTATATATTGAGTGAGAATATTGATGCAAATTTATCGAGTACGTTTCTGGCACTCTCATCAAATATAATGAAATTGAGTGAAACCTATCTTGTTATACTACCGCTTTCGGTAATCGACTCAATAGTAGATCTGGCATTCTTTACATGAACATTCATAATTGTGATCTCTTCCCTTGTTTGCGGATCTTTGTCGCGGGTTCAAGAACTGGAAGGATCTGCATTCTGCTTTAATTGCCGTCGATGGTCCACTTTCCATATTTTAACTTTTTGCAGATCAGGACGAAATCTTGTCAAATGCAAGCTACAGTTTTTTGGGATTTTGAGAACGTATCTGTTCCCAATGGATATAAAGTACCTTCCGCTTGATATAGGGGTATGCGGTTGTACAGCAGTTGAAGCAGTTGGGATTGAAATTGACAAACATCCATGCGATCGGAAATTCAAACCAATTGTCGACAACTACCAGGAACGAACTTGAAGAATCAGGTTAACCTTTGCTTATACAGGCGTCTCAATACTTCATGTATCTAGCGGGAAAAGCGCAGCAGCAGATATAGCAATACTCGTGGAAATCATGGTATTTCCAGACTAATCGCAGAAATTGATTCACTTTACAAAAGCCCCGCACACAATTGTACTAATAACTGGAGATCGGTACATTATGGATTTATCACAGGGATTTTAGTAAAATATTGAATCTGCTGGAGACTTGGCAATACACGTGTATATTAATTCACCATGGAAATATTAATCCAGTACTGATGAACTCTTGCTCCAGTGTGTTGAAATGGACTGATGTGTTGTACAACAATGGAAAACCAAACTATTCTGGATTATCTCCAGCTAGATCGCTAAACGGGGAGCAGAAACAAGTTGAAGATCATAGCAGCATTCCAAATACTCCCATCAAATTAAACACTAAATTGGTAAAGGAGGAAAGGAGGCCCAGCTATTCCTCAATTGTAAATGGAGGTAATGGCCAGAGGATATATTCTGAAATAAGATTTGTTCCTCTTTTGCGGTCATTAATTGGCGCTACTTCACTATCTACATCAGCAGTTGCATCTTGTGGGTTCAATAGTTTACAGGACTACAAGCAGAAAGCCAGTAGCCTAGGATTACTTTTAAATAATGAAATCTCTGAAAAAGGTTTGATTCTCTGGAAGCGGTATGATGGAGTATCTAGTCAGTTATGTTTGTTTCGTGCTGCATACTATGAAGGGTGTCGACCTGGATTTCATTTACTGTTAGATGCAACTTTTCAAATTTACAATTCAAACCAATCTCCTATTCTCGTTGATAGGGATTTGCTAACATCTGTGCTTGATAATCACTTTGTCCAACACAACCATGATACATTTACAAGTGCAGAGCAGTTTTTAAGAGCTGCCAGTAGTAATCATTACATTACCACAAAAGAAAATATGATTAGAATTAATGTTCCTCCTATGACAACGCCTTCTGGTACACTTTTATCATTATTCGATATAATGGAAACGTACAAGTTGGATACTTCTCATATCGGTGGTTTACTGAACGGAGCTTTTGTACAGTATGGGTTTGTAAATGTCAAAATGTACTTGGAGTATGCATGTGCCTACAGTATTGTTAGTACCAGAGATATTGGGAAAATAACGATGGTATATCGTTTAGATATATTCAAAGAGTTGGCTGAATTGATCCATAAAGGGTTGGATCCAGACACAGACGAGTTTCACAATGAGGTATTGCTCTCTAATTCTAGCTGTCTGTAGTTGCAAAGAAATATGGATTTCAGACTATACAGGATTATATTAATGCGGCTGAAGAGGCTGGAATACTCCAAACTACAAATGAAAAACAGCCTAGTGAGTTATCTGAAAAGAAGCCGTGTATTCCAGTATCAAGGAAAGACTATCAGCAACTTGTATCTTTGCTACAAAACGGTCCGCTATCCAGCAGTATAATTGGAGAAAAGGTAATCCTTTGCTAACTCAAGCTTTCCTGTAGTTTTAAATCACTAGGATATGAAACCTTGAAGCAGTATTTAAGAGGAGCAGAAAAGCTAAATTTGGTTGTGTTAAACGCCAATGACAGGAGTGGAAACATCATCGTGCAATTGGCGAATCAAACTATATCTAATGGCCAAGATGCTTTTGATCCATTGGTGTCTTTCTTGCAAGAACGAAAGGGTAAAAGCAGCAGCAGTCAGATAGGAGAAAAGGTCAGCGGTATCTAACGGTAGTTGATAAGGGTAGTTAAACGACTTGGATATGCTTCTTTGAAAGTATATCTTCTGGAGGCTGAGACTAAAGGACTGGTTAAACTGCACAATAGAGCCGATCCAAACGGCAATATGTTTGTTGTATTACGCAAGGAGAGAGAAGCACCCCAACCAAAGTTTCAAGCACTACTTACTGCATTAAAGAACGTAGAGTCCTCCACCAGTAGCGCACTCGGACCAATTTTAGGTTATTCAGTTAGAAAATTCAATTATAAGAATGTGAAGGAATATTTACTAGATGCAGAACGAAACGGAATAGTGAAACTGAAAGCAGAGGATCATGGCAGTTACGTGATTTATCCAGTCCAAAATCAGCCTGGAATTTTAGAGAAAGCTGACTCTAATGCCACTGACGTTTACTCTGCCTACTCGAATGATGGTGAAACAGCAAAATGTGAAAGCGACTACGGGGCGGCAGTTGCTCAAACCGAAATAAAATCAGACGGCCAAGGATCAATGATGGATTCACATGAAACCGAAATCCCAGCTATGCAACCAAATGAAGCGTACAGCAATGCACTGCGACTAAACATGACTGACGACTGTAGACAAGTTATAGATCTAATTACACCAACCATCGTAAAGGTATTTTGTGTTAACGTAGTTTGCCTTTACATGGGAGCTAGAGGGAAACCAAGTGATATTGAAGGGCAGCTGGGATAACTGGGTTGGTGCTGTAGAAATGACCAAAGTAGGAAACAAGTTTGTTACTGAAATGTATCTCCCAGAGTCAAGTTATGAATACAAGTTTGTGGTAGATGGAGAATGGCGGATTGATTATACAAAGCCTTTTAGAGGATTAAATAATTACTGTTGATGTAATGTTTTATTTCACTCGATGTTGTCTTGCTCAAATGTACCGAGACTAATCTTTTAACGGGAGTTTTTAGTCTTTATTGGGATGATAGAATTGGGTCAGCAAGTGTTCAACGACATGGTGGCCATATTTTCTGGTTACCATATCCGTGTGAGCAAACAGCTTTCGCTTTGGATAGACAGCGAATCTCTTCCATGGTAAAACATTCAAGGCGGTATATAGCTTGTCCTCAATTCGGACTTTTTTACATTTGAGAATTTCCAGTCTGTCATCATGAACTACTTTTACACCCCTATCCTCATCCATATGCTCCCTTCTAATAGCGCCTGTAAGGTAGTTTACAGTAATATCGCTACTAACGTTCGAATATACTACAAGGTTCCTGAAAGTTCCCAGCGAATCAATATGGTGCTTATCTGACAAGTGGGAGAATAAACAACCATCTTTGGTCGGATGATCGTTCAGCGTAAGCTCTACTGTTAGAAACGATTAACCAGTAACAGTGGGGCCGCATATAACTTTTACAACCATTCCCGTTATTGTGTCCCCTAAATGCGCATGCTGCCTGGCACCCAAATGAGGAGTTGCCAGTGTAATATAATTCATGGGCATCATCCTACCTGGAATCACCTCGTCTCTGTACATCATTCCAATTACTGCTCTGGCATATATCCCACCTAGAGAATGACAGACAAAAGAAATAAACCCAACATTCATTTCTTCCTTTTTCTTTATTATCCAGTCGTAAATCCTCTTTGCTCCTTTTATACATCCATCGTTGGTGAACCCTTCGTTAATGGAAGGATTTTCAAATACAAGACCATCTGAATCAAAGTGTTGGATAAGCTGCTCCTTAACGTAATCCAACTCTGACGACGTCCCGTTGATTCCATGGAGTAGGACAACTAGGTGAATTGTCTTGCTCATGATAAAAAATGAAATCAGAGTCGGCGTTTTGTCCCTTCAAGCCCCAACTCAATAAAAGAAAGGCAGTGATCACCGAGCCTCAAAAGAAGGGAAAATAAACCAGAGATATCCACCAAAGTCGTTACTCAGGATGGTAGCCACTCTCATGTAAATCGGACCTCAGGTTAATTAAGGTAATAGAGTTAAGTTGCACCAAAGGTATGCCAAAACCTTTCAAATCGTCAAGATCAAGTTTTTGCCAGATTAAAAATGAGATTATGAAACCTTGGATTAGCCATGTTTTTGTTGTTTGGATGAGAAACAATGGAAGGTGCCCACGTGGGTGTCAAGGTAGCAGCTTGTGCTTGTTTTTCTTTCTTTTTTAAAAAAATGGAATCAGCTTCATATTCACCGGGAATAAAACGAATATCAACATCATCATTAAACCACTCTTCAAGTATATCCGACCTCCGATCTGAAATTTTCGAGGGCAAATGGAAAATGAAATCTGACACCTGTTCACTTTCTTCCAGAAATAGTGATGACGACGAAGAGGAATGTAAATACGGTTCAAGCTACCTGGCTTCTAACCCCAGTTTACCGCTCACACCATTTAAAAACCAGGTATTTTGTATTTTAGAGTAGGTTGGTGGCCATGCATCATTTCTGCGGTTTTCAGACAAGGCACTATGTAAACCATTGGATACCAGGTAATATGAATTAATGTATAGAGAACAAGCGTTTTATGAGCAAGTTTCCTCTCAATATCCTCAATTATTACCCTTTGTAGCAACATATTTAGGAACTGTAAATGTTACATTTCAGAGCTCGATAGACCATCATTCATTTGTTCATAACACCCCGGTGGTAATGCTGGAGCATAATAAGCACTTGCTGGATTTGGATGACAATTTGGATAAAAATACACGCTCGTATAACAGAAAATTGCAACAGCAAATATTCAAAGAAGCATTATCCCCAAAACGCATTAGAGCTCGATTCGCGCAATTAAAATCGGTAGCAGAAGTTATAAATCAAATCGACCAAGATGCTAAATTTGAAAAACCAACTGATTCTCCAAAGATGCATCAAAAGGTGATAAAGGAGGAGAGCGACAATGAACCAATATTCCAAATGTCTGATGATGATTTCGTATCCAATACTCCTGTGAAAAATAAGCACAATTCTCCTAGGATATCGATTGGAACTCTGGAAAATGGAGACTTTGGAAAATCATCGCGCCTATCTGGCATAGGCAGTGATGCTGGAGAATCCTCATTAAAAAGAGTCAGCAACGAGTCTTTTCAGTCTGTCACTTCTTCCGAGCTGACACCTGATCATATGAATCCTTGGTCATTGCATTTGTACAACACAAGACTCGCTAAATTACAAAAGGAAAAGAATTATCAAATACAAAAGTTTTTGCTCTTGGAAGACCTAACGAATGGGTTGGAATATCCGTGCATACTGGATTTGAAAATGGGTACACGGCAGTATGGTGTCAATGCCTCTCCAGAAAAAAAGCAATCACAAGAGCGCAAATGTGAAAAGAGTACTTCAAAAAGACTTGGCGTACGCATATGCGGAATGCAGGTATCTTTTCACTTATCATAGCTATTTAAACAAGACACACAAACGTACAAATATTTGGATAAATACGTGGGAAGACAAATTAACATCTCAAATTTCAAAAAAACCCTGCTATCCTTCTTGGATAACGGAAATTCATATCTGATCGGACATATACCCTTAATTATTGAGAAGCTGCAACTGCTTTCTCAAACGATTTCTACAATGCCTTCAGCTCGATTTTACGCGAGCTCGTTACTAATACTATATGACGGGCACCCTAATCCTAAAAAACCTGTAGATATCAAGATGATTGATTTTGCTAATTGTATAATGACAATAGACCCTAATACTAATTACCCACCAACCACAACAGGACCAGATAGCGGGTATTTGCTTGGCCTTCAAACTCTAATATCTAATTTTGAAGAAATTTACGATGAATTGTGTGAACCACAGTTGCTGGATGATCACGGTCATGTTGCAATCCTGTCGCTGAACAAGGTCAGAAGAGCTTCTGCTGAAATTGGAGCCCTATAATATCTTTTTACTAAATTTTGTTTAATTAAAAGTTGATTAAGTATATTGAGTTGTGATCAAAGCACGCAATTTTGTAATCACATTGCTTTCAAACTAAATGAACGGAACAACTTGCGCTGTTTCAAATCCAAATTATACAGATTTATCCGCATATTTTCGCGCGTACAGAATTTTTCCGATTCGGTATAAAAAGTTTGAAAATTGTGTGTAATCCAATGTCAATGAAAGCTGTCGTCGTAGTTCCAGGCCAAAAAGCCGAAATTCAATCAATTGCCAAACCAACTCCATCTGCAACAGAGATTTTGGTCAAGGTCCATGCTGCTGCTCATAACCCAACAGATTGGAAACATGTCAAGTTCATCTCCAAGCCAGGTGTTGTTTCTGGTTGCGATTTCGCAGGGCAAGTTGAAGCTGTCGGTTCTTCAGTTACAAACTTCAAAGTCGGCGATCGCGTTGCTGGATTAGTACACGGTGGAGATAGTTTGAATGGCTCCTTTGCCGAATACTGTGTTGCTGAAGCCAGTCTCTCGTATAAACTTCCAGATCATGTTACATATGCCGAAGGATCTACCCTCGGTGTCGGTGCCGGCACTGCTGCAATGGCTCTATTCTATCACTTGGGATTGCCAACTCCTGAAAAGCCAGCTACTGAAAATAAACCAAAAGTCCTTGTTTGGGGAGCATCTGGATCTGTTGGACACTTTGCTGTCCAACTTGCAAAATTGGCTGGATTGAGAGTTGTTGCTACTGCTTCTCCTTCTTCGCATGCAAATATATTGGCACTCGGTGCTGAAAAAGTATTCGACTATCGTGATCCTGACGTAACAAAGAAAATCTTGGAGTGGTCAGGAAACGATTTGACATATGGGTTAGATGCTATTTCTGAAAATAACACTGTTCCCTTGGCTTCCAACGCAATGACTGGAGGAAAATTGGTGTTACTACTAGGCCAATCCAAAGATCTTGCCGAAAATAACAAGAAGGTACAAATGGTTCCTATGATGTATTACACTGCTCTTGGAAAACCTTTCACCAAGATGGGATTCGCCACCCCTGCATTCCCAGAACACAGAAAACATGCTGAATGGTGGGCAGTTTTATTGGCCAAGCTTTTAGTAGAAAAGAAGCTCGTCTTCCAAAAGATTACCAACGTTGGCGGTCTTGAAAATTTCCAAGTAGCATTCGACAATTTAGAAGCAGGCAAAGCAAAAGCTGAAAAGTATGTCATGGAATGGTAAATTAAATAAAATCATTTATGGAATTTGTTTTCATTGTTATGGGTTCATCCATCTTTAAAATTTTGATTCATCAAACTAAAATCTCTCTACAAGAGGGTGGATATTCGCATGATTCCACACTATTATCCATTCGTAATATAACTACGCGGTAAAGTGATTGCTACTGTCACAGCATAACTTATCTCAAATTACGAATTGAGAATGTTCACTATGGATGCACCCAAGACTTTCCACATTTATTTGCAGCTAGGGGTGTATGTTTGATAACACTTTGATTGATTGGTTTTGTGATTATTGCTTATTCGTAGATCTCTATAACCGTGCCTCAGTTATTTTCCAAATTATTAAATACTATATGAAATTTAAATAACGGTTTTCATTTATAGATAGAAAGATGACGCTATTTTTTCTTAATGTCAGCCAACAATCAATTCCTATTATCAATATGCGACTACAGAATGACTTACTTTGGATGTACAGATGCGCTTAAATATAAATTGGCGATAGCAGATATTGCGCTAATGGCACTGAATGTTGTAGGATTTATTGTGCTGGGATATTGTTTAATCCGGAGGCTAGTAATTGCAGGAGTGTTTTCACACAAACAGATCCATAAAATTTGGGTGTCTGTGGATACTTTATGTTTACTTTGTATGGTATACCAAGTTCTGCGGTTTATATATTTATACAACATTCGCGGTACTGCTTTGTTGGACAATACAGTGACAGCAGATGTCATCCAAAAGTCAATCACCATGGGCATATTTTTAGAATACTTTTATTACCTATGTGGAGTGATTTCGGCAAACTTGATCTTGGTAGGGTTAATTTCCGCAGCAACTGGCACAAACCTGTATGCAGACTTTAAAATTGGGGAGAGAACAGTGGCACCAGATAGAGCACTGAAAATAATTAGATTACTGATTGTAATATTGACTTTGATTTCCAGTATACTTTGGGCTACTTTAGGCTTGCAGCAAGATCTGCAGACATACACGGTAATGCGAAGGTTTTCGTATGGTATTGCTGCCTTTGCGGTTTTGTTCATTTCATTTCCAACTCTGACATTCTTTGGCGGAAAGGTGCTAAAACTATATAAAAATGCTGCCAATGCAAGTTTAAGTAATTTGGGGACAACAACAAACACGCACACAATAGACAATGACCCTGTCAAAAGCACTAAACTTCAACCAAAACGCAAAAAAAAGGCAAAAATGATCGAATGGATTGTGAATATGTTTCGATTCTTCTTGTATATTCCAACTGGGATTGCTTGCCTGATGTACATTGTTGGATTTGAATGGCAGCTATTCCAAGATAGCGAGAACCTCACCCTTGGCATAAAAGTATTAGTTGATGTATACGTATGGGCATCTTCTGTATTCTTTACTTTCTATATGCTTTCAGAATAGGTGTGTCATAATCGAGTGACTCATACCTTTTGCTTAAATACTCGCACCCAATAAAGAATTTATGAATTCATCTGCGTACGAAATTGACTGCAGAAAGTTGGAACTAAAGAGAGAAATCGAATGACTCTCTAGCTTTCGTTCTGAAGGTACTACTTTGATCACGGTTGTAATTCCAAGTGGTGGCCAGATCCATCGCCATGCCCAAAAGCTAACTGAAGAATATGGGACATCATCCAACATAAAGTCAAGAAAAACTCGCTTGGCCGTACAAAGCGCTTTGGTTTCGATGAAAGAGAAACTCAAACAGTACAAATCACTTCCACCAAACGGTTTGGTGCTATACAGTGGTACTGCAAACACAGAGAAAATTATCACAGCAATCGAGCCTATTAAGCCTTTGGGTAGGTCGTACTATCAGTGTGATAAGGTGTTCCATACGGATTTCTTGAAAGATATGCTTTCATCTCAAGAGGTGTTTGGATTTGTCATATTGGATGGCAATGGGTACTTGTTTGCAACAGTCTCCGGGAATGATAGGGATATCCTTGCTCAGTCAAAGGTTGATTTACCCAACAAACACGGGAGAGGTGGACAGTCCCAAAATCGGTACGATCGTTTACGGAAAGAGGCTAGGCATAATTTTGTAACCAAAACGGCAGAAAAGGCTACTGAACTATTTATTTCTGATGATAAATGCAACATTGCTGGAGTTATAGTTGCAGGGCATGCCGATTTCAAGACTGCACTCATGCAAAGTGGGAAATTGGATGACAGAATCAGAGAAAAGGTTTTGTCAGTAGTAGACATTAGTTATGGAGGGCTGCAGGGGCTAAAAGAAGCCATAAACCTTTGCTCGGATATCTTGTCGAATGTCAAGTTGGTTAATGAAGTGAAGCTCTTGAAAGCGTACTTTGGTGAAATCAAATCCGGAACTTTAAAGTACACTTTTGGTATAAAGGATACTTTTATTGGTTTGCAAAGTGGTGCAGTTGAAACTCTGATTGTTTATGAAGACTTGGACATCTGGCGGGTTGCGTTCAACAGTAAGGATGGAGAAGTGGTAAAGTATCTCTCTTTGGGCGAAATGAATGATTTGAATTCTCCTGCAACTGCGTGTACCCTTGAAGTGGTCATTCAAGAGAAACTGGTTGACTGGATACTCGAGAACCATTCTCAATTCGGATGTTCACTTGCTCTGGTTTCTGATAAATCTCAAGAAGGCTCCCAGTTTGTTCGTGGAATAGGAGGAGTTGGCTCTATCTTGCGATATGCGGTAAACTTTGAGCAATTTGAAGAAGAATACTTGGATTAAATAAAGATGAGACTCTTTAATTCTTGACGATCATCGCGATTCAAGCGACTGACATGTACTAATGTGAGACCGTTCCACACTACCCCTCTACAACTTATTTTTTCGTTTTATCACAAACTCAGTCAATTATACAATGCTGAAACAATTCGGTTTCATCTATTTGAAAATGCCCTCAAACTTTAGAATCGAAGAATAATATCTGCTGTTATCCTTGCGGACATGCGGTCATAAATGTTCGATGAGCTTGCATCTCCTTGGCTTTACCATCGTTGTCAAACTAGTTTCTGTGTGAAGAAAGCCACAACTATTTTTTTTTCTTCCAAATCACCATGGCAGACAAAACAGAGGAAGAAAACAATGTAGAGCTTTGGAAAGTCAAGAAGTTGATTAAAAATTTGGAAGCAGCAAGAGGAAACGGAACCTCCATGATTTCATTGATTTTACCAGTAACAAATTAGTTAATTTGTAGCCAAAGGATCAGATATCCAGAGCAGTAAAGATGTTGGCTGATGAATACGGAACTGCGTCAAATATCAAGTCTCGAGTAAATAGATTGTCCGTATTGGGTGCAATTACTTCCACGCAGCAAAAATTGAAATTGTTTACCAAAGTCCCACCTAATGGATTAATCATTTATTGGTAACCAATACTTAATCTCAGCGGTACAATTCTAACCGACGAAGGAAAGGAAAAGAAAGTAAACATTGATATCGAACCGTTCAAACCAATCAACCAATCCTTGTATATGTGTGACAACAAATTCCACACTCAAGCACTTTCAGCATTGCTAGAAGACGATGCCAAGTTTGGTTTCATTGTCATGGACGGTAACGGAACCTTGTTTGGTACCCTTGCTGGTAGCACCAGAGAAATTATTCACAAGATTTCTGTAGATTTACCAAAGAAGCACGGTCGTGGTGGTCAATCTGCTGTTCGTTTCTCTCGTTTGAGATTGGAAGCTAGACACAACTATGTCCGTAAAATTGCTGAATTAGCAGTACAATTCTTTATCAAGAACGACAAATGTAATGTTGCTGGTATTGTATTGGCAGGTTCTGCTGATTTCAAAACTGTGCTTTCTCAGTCAGACATGTTTGATCAACGTTTAGCCGCTAAAATTATCACCATTATCGACGTTTCGTATGGTGGTGAACAAGGATTCAACGAAGCCATTCAGCTGGCTGGAGAAACCCTTTCTAACGTCAAATTTGTTCAAGAAAAGAAACTCATTCGTAAATACTTTGACGAAATTTCTCTGGATACTGGTAAATACTGCTTTGGTGTTGAAGATACCTTCAAAGCGCTTGAATTGGGTGCAGTTGAATATTTGATTCTTTACGAAAACTTGGAGACCAACCGCTATGTGTTGAAGAATCCTCAAACTGGAGAAGAAACTGTGAAAATATTAGACAAAAAGGGGGAAGCAGAAGCTAGTAACTTTGTTGATCCGGAAACCGGAGTTGCATTGGAAACTGTTGAACAGACTACTCTTTTGGAATGGGTAAATTTTGGTTTAATTTTAGTTGGCTGAAAACTATAAACAATACGGTTGCACTCTTGAATTTGTAACCAACAAATCCCAGGAAGGTTCGCAGTTTGTCAAAGGGTTTGGTGGTATCGGAGGATTGCTCAGATACAAGGTTGACTTCCAGCAATTGAGCTACGATTCTGATGACTACTTTTCAGATTAATTGCAATATAGCACTCATTTTAAAAGTTACATTTTGGGATTCGGGCTTTGAGATATTTGGATGATTGTGTTCCTGGGCCAATGCGCCCGCCTTTAATCTTAAACTAAGCATGTGATGAGAATGTGATTGAAACGTTGCTCGCCATCGCCAAAAAATGAGATATAAATGAGAATATCAAACGAATTACAAGAGTGTATGAATCAAAATTGGCCGGAATTCGTCCATTAAACTTGGGATTCAATGGGCGAATTGAATGGGTGATCTGGAAGCGATATCTGAGGTCAACTCGAAATTGGATCCGCATGTATTTGCAGATAGATAATAGAACGCTTGGACACTATAAAATCAATGATTAAGCGAAAATCTCCAGATTTTCTCTTGAAAGCGGTACGCCAAACTCCAAATTTTTCCCATATAAAAAATGTTGAAATTGTTCTCTCGAAAGTTTTCACAAACAAGTAACGCCGCCTTAACAACAGCTTCAGTAATGAGTTTCAAAAAGATTTCCGTTGCGCAACCAGTAGTCGAAGTAATGCGATCCTAATTGTAGCTCGACGGCGATGAAATGACTAGAATCATGTAAGTATCGTTAATCGTAGTTGGCAGGCAATCAAAGACAAGGTAACTGGGGTTAATCGCAGTTGATTTTCCCATTCTTGGATTTAGATATCAAATACTACGATCTGGGCATGGAGTACAGAGATCAAACCGATGATCAAGTTACTGTGGATGCAGCATTAGCAATTCAAAAGTATAATGTTGGGTAATGCGTTGCTAACCGTCAGTATCAAATGCGCTACTATTACTCCAGATGAAGCCAGAGTAAAGGGTAAGTGTTGCTAAACCGTAGAATTCAATTTGAAGGTAACTTGTTATTGACGATAGCAAATGTGGAAAAGTCCAAACGGAACCATCCGTAATATTCTAGGCGGAACTGTTTTCCGTGAACCTATTCTATTGAACAATGTTCCAAGATTGGTTCCTTCCTGGACCAAGCCAATTACCATCGGTCGTCATGCATTTGGTGATCAAGTAATAGTTTATTAATCTAGTACCGTTCAACAGACTTTATTGCTGATGAACCTGGCACTTTTGAAATCGTATTCACTCCAAAATCGGGCAAAGAGCCAAAGAGACTCCAAGTCTTTGATTTCCCAGTACTTTATCATTAATAATAGTCCCCTGGTGTCGGTTTAGCAATGTACAACTTGGATTCATCTATTGAAGGATTTGCAAAATCTTGCTTTGAATTGGCTCTTTCAAAGAAGCAACCATTGTACTTGTCAACAAAGAATACCATCTTGAAAAAGTATGACGGGAGATTCAAGGACATTTTCCAAGCTATTTATGAAAAGGAATATGAATCTAAATACAAGGCTGCTGGAATCTGGTACGAACATCGTCTTATTGACGACATGGTTGCACAAGCACTTAAATCTGATGGTGGCTTTGTATGGGCTTGCAAGAACTATGATGGTGATGTTCAGTCTGATGTTATCGCTCAGGGGTATGGGTCTTTGGGGCTGATGACCTCTGTTTTGATTACTCCTGATGGAAAGACGTTGGAAGCTGAAGCTGCCCACGGTACTGTAACTAGACATTACAGAGAACACCAAAAAGGAAATGAAACCAGTACCAACTCTATTGCCTCCATTTTCGCATGGACCAGAGGTTTATTGCACAGAGCAAAGTTGGATGGAAACGACAAGTTGACTTTGTTCTGCAATGCTCTTGAATCCGCATGTGTTGATACTGTACATGGAGGTATTATGACCAAGGACTTGGCTTTATCTATTCACGGAAAGAGCATGAACAGAACCCACTATGTCAACTCTATTGAATTTATTGATGCTGTCGCAGACAAATTAAGAGCATCTTTAGAACAAGCAAGGTTGTAATAATAAAGCATCATGTCCTTGATTTAATTAGCATAGTGTTGTATCTGCGGATAGCTTGGGTGAGTCAACTGGTTGGTTTGCGTTTTGTTTATCGCCATCACCTGCTGCGTGACTCCAAACAAGGGTCTTATAAAGTCCATTACTGGCGATCTTATTTGCGTTGGGGTTTGATCCTTATTTTTTGTGTTTTTAAGCCTTATCGATTAAGGCTGTTCTGTGCGTATGACTCAGTGTGAAACCCCTTACAATCGCCATTTTTCATGCAGATTAGCCACACTAAATCCATATAAAAAGCTTCCAAAAACTTCTAATCAGAAACCAAAACCAAACTCTCGAATGCATTACAGGAACCTGAAATCTAATAAACCAAGGAAATCTTTCAAACGGAAGCTGGAAGAAGATAAAACTGAAGACAAGGAAATGCAATTGCTGCCGTGTGCCGAAGGAAACCTCGACAATCAAAAGAAAGTTACTTTTAATCCTGCGCATAATAATACTCGGCTGTTTAAGCGAAAAGATACGCCCTTGTCCATAGCGAGAGAATATAAGAACAAACCGCAGCCCGCTGAATTTAAACCGATTTTAAAGATATGCGAACGCTTTGAATAATATAAATCTGTACAATTTCCCTCTACATTTTCATTTTCGCTGTTTTGAATTACTGAAACCATGAGGCTGAAAACTGATTTTTGGCGATAAATCAAATACCAATGAATGAACCGAATAAGGGAGATGATTTACGTTGGATTAAAAGTTTTCAAACTTCTGGACATAAAAAGTTTTGAAATCTGTATGGTACGGTTGGCAAACGAAATTTTAGGATACGAGCTAGGTGAAGACATAGGAGAAGGCGGTCAGGCGAGGTTGCTTCATACTAAATAAAAGAGTGCGATTGGGATTCAATCAAGGAGAGAATAGATATGCAGCGATAAAGATCATTCCAAAAATCAATTCAAAAGGACAAATATTAGATACCACAAATGCGCAAAAAGAGTTGAAGATTCATAAATCAGTATCGCACAAGAATATAATTAAGCTATTCAACTCGCATCAAGATGATCTTTCGATATATTTGATTATGGAGTATGCTGCTGGTGGAGAGCTGTTTGATCGAATAGGTTAGATTGAATTAATATAGAACCGGATATTGGGATTGATGAACAGCTTGCGCACTTGTATTTTCAGCAATTGATTATGGCTACTGAATATTTACATTCCAGGGGAATATCACATCGAGATTTAAAGCCAGAGGTATTTTATATTAATATAGAACATGTTGTTGGATGAGAGAGGTTTGTGTTTTTTCATAGTTAGGGAATTTGAAATTAACCGATTTTGGATTAGCAA
Source organism: Boothiomyces sp. JEL0838 (assembly GCA_027604245.1). NCBI lineage: Eukaryota > Fungi > Chytridiomycota > Chytridiomycetes > Rhizophydiales > Terramycetaceae > Boothiomyces > Boothiomyces sp. JEL0838. The sequence goes on from JADIIY010000019.1 coordinate 55,721, forward strand.
CGGTTTATAGATATCAAGGCAATACTAGGGTACTTACTACTCCTTGCGGTACTCCACCATATGTTGCTCCAGAGATTCATACATTGTCTTATCAAGGTGACCAAGTGGATATATGGTCTTCGGGAATTATTCTATATGTCCTTTTATCTGGAAGTAAGAATGATTAACAACTAGATACCCCTTGGGCCGAACCTACATCTCACGATGAAGAATTTACAGAGTTTGTTAAAAGATATCCTCATAACTTGGACTATCCCCCATGGAATTTATTCTCAGATCCAGTTTTTGAGTTGCTAGTAGGTATTCTCAATATCAATCCAAAGAAAAGGTTCAGTATAGCAGATATCAAAAAGAATGAATGGGTTGCAACGTAAGTTTTACTAATATAGTCCGAATGATATGCTTACTGACGGTGCCTGCAATAACCCTGAAGAGCTGGCAGAAAGATTTATGGCAAAATTGTCTCAGACGCAAACCCAGGATCATGATATGGGGTAAATGAATGTTAATCTAGACTTTCTTATTCACAGCCATCAGAGTTGCGTAAAATTGCTACAACGCAGGATTTCAGAGAAGATCACTCGATTCTATCATTTTCTCAACCAGTGCATTACAGTCGTGGATTTGGCAGTCCAACAAAATCACAAAGAATTCCAGAGATTAAAGGTCCGTTTGTCGATGTATTCCCGTCTGCGCAAATGACTCGGTTCTATTCAGATTGTCCGGTACAGGTAATTTTGCAACGTCTATGTGCTGCGCTAGATGAATTCCTAGTCCCATTCAACAAAATTAATTCCTCAAAGATTACATTCACAACAGTAGATAAAAGGAAATGTCAAATCCATGGGGATATAGTTATTCAGCCTACCACAGAGGCGAACATAGTATCATTTAGAAAACGCAAAGTAGTCTATAGTTTATTATAGGGTGATCCGTTGGAATTTAAAAGGTTTTACAAAGCAGTTACTGAAAATATAGAGGATATTATATATTCTTCGTAGCTACCTAATATAGGTAGCTGGAATTAAACCCTGTCCTTGGCTACCAGAAATCTATCATTAATAAAATAGATACCATTACCCACCCGCTTCCATCATCTTTTTGTACAACTTTGACATGTTCACCAGCACTAACTGTCACTTCATCTTTGCCGTTCTTTGAATATCCATACAGCACTATACCTTTTCTATCTTTATCTTCATTTAGAGTTGCACTAGAGTCCTGCCTTTCTTCATTGACTAGTGAAATGTATGTTGTAGGCACCACACCAGAGCATCCGTCTTTGTATACCATTGTCCAGCCCAATCCGTCATCTATATGAATTATAATGTACCATGTTTCATTATTTGGACTGTTTCTCCTTCAAAAATAGTTACTTCTTCACCATTAGTAGCAAAATAATCGAATATTACTTTGGCAAAGACAATTTCAGAGTGTATTTTCACTTGAGATTCTTTTGAGCTTTCTGCTATTTCAATCTGAGGATGTGGCTCTTGTTCTGGTTGTTGTTCACTTTGTGGTTTGATATTTTCAGGTATTTGCGTTGATCTGTTGATACTATCTCTTGGCTTCATTCTCGTTAAAGTGCAAGTGACATCTTTATCTTCTTTCTTTAGTTTATCCACTTCTTGCATTATATATTTCTTTGTTGGGTCTGATAGGGCTCTTTTCTTTTTACCTGATAACCGTTTGACACCAGTGCAAGTAGGAGGTACTTTCATTTCGCATTTCACGTGCGCATGAAAGGAGCATTCTAATGTAAGACTGAGTAGAACCTTGGCAGGATATTCCCGCTTTTGAGACACCCCAGATATTCTGTTGGCAATAGTCACAAGTGGTTGGCAATGGAAATGAATCTGCTTTGAATTTGTGCGGGCTGCTATCGGGAGGAAACCCTCCAATCGTCTTTTTTATACATTCAATCTCGTTTTGTACATTAAATAACGCAAGCTGAGCCAAAAATATCGATTTCTCTTCTTCTTGTAATTCCTGCATTAATCAGCAATACTTGTTCAACTTTCTCTGCATCCCCCTGCAAAGGGTTCTTTCTGTATGTGGAAACCAAACTTTCTAATCCAAGAATCCCTTTTTCCATTGATTTAATGTCGTGAATCAATTGGTTGGATTTTCTATCAAGTAGTTCCAACTTGTTTCCCAAGTAAACGCTAGAATATTCATCAGTGACCATCTCATCGTCGTCTTTCCAGAGTATACTCGGTTCAAACTGGAAAGATAGAGGTTGGTCCAGGCCTTTTGGATCAGGAATGTCAGTGTCAATTGCTGGGTCAACAAAGCTAATATAATCCATGGTACCATCAACTATATCCATCTGATACCGTAAAATGTCTTTTTGCGCCGATACAAAAGTCTTGCATATTTCAATCACGCTATTATTGTTCTTTTCTCCAAATGCTTGAAACTGTTTTAGCAAATGCGGAATGTACTCTTTGCAATATTTCTCATGAAACTTGTTGGCCATGTCTATACTAAGCAAGTAATTGTTTTTGGAATTGTTCATGTCTAATATTTCTTGGTGCCAGAATCTCTTGCACTTGTCGATGGATTTTTCATCGGAAGCACGTTCAAACTTTTCTCGAGCAAGCTCCACTTGATCGCAGGCGAGCATGTAGGCATCTCTAGATTTTTCTACTTTTTGATTGACAGAATCGAATTCGCTGACTAGTTTATTTGCGAATAGCAATTGTTTCTTTCTTGATTCTTCCGTTTGTGTTGCTAGTACTTTCAACTTGTCTGCTACTGATTGACTCAAGATATCTCCCAATTGGGCATGCAATCGCGAATGATTGTTTGTATCAGAGACAATCTTCTCCCAACAGTCCTTCATACTACTGCCTGTTAATAAAGTATACCTCTTAATGAACGGCTGGTCATTCTTTTTCTTTAGAGAATGCTTTTTAGCTAGATAATCAAGCTTTCTACTAAAGTCGCGCTCAAGTTCAGCCCTCTCCCTAATAAAATCTCTAATTTTGGATGTAAACTGATTGTATGAAGCCTAGATTAATGTCGTGTACCAGCTTTTCTCCTAGTTTCAGCTCCTGCGATTAGTCCTACTTACTTGTAGATCAACTGTCATTTTGTAAAGACGCGCAAACAAACAATATTTTTTATTTCAACCACAGTTTCAGTCTAAAGGCATCCTTGCCATTCAAATAATATCTATTCAGTCTCTTGTCCCTCACGAACCCCAGTTTCTCATACAGCTTCAACGCACCTTGGTTTGATATTTCAGCTTCCAGAACAATCTCATCAGCGTCTCTGGAAATCATTTCTTCTATACATCCTTTAACAAGCTTGGTTGCTTAATGAATGAATAATTACCTATCCCTTTATTCCGGTACTCTTTATCTACTGCTAACATCGCAATATAACCCCGCTTTGGTGTATTCCCATGTGGCTCCAGTTTACATACAATCGCACCAATAAGTTTATCTTTTCTAATTGTAAACGAAAGCCCAGGACTGTTGTTTAAAAAATATCGATAAGTATAAATAGTGTAAGGCTCTGATAAATCCTTTTCAACTAGCTCCATTATTTCTTTTAATTCAGATTCATCCTGAACTTTGACTACACTGAATTCCTCCATTTTTTCTGAAAAATCAAAAATCATCAAATGGAAAGTGAGGACGAGATTATTATAGATGATGGAAAATTCGATTTCAAGGATTTGGAGTTGGAACCAGAGATGGTCGACTTTGAATTAGAGCCAGATGTGGGTAGGATTGATGCGGATCAAGTATGAGCAACTCAACCAGTGTAAATAAAATCAAATTTGTATTTTATCAATTTATTCATACTGCTGCTTGATTCAGATTACTGTATTGCATGTGATCGGGATTGGTCTTTATTCGCGACTAGCGATCCTCACAACACCTTTAATATGCCAGGAAATCATTAAACTATCCTTCGCTATTAGTCGGCGGTCTCTAATTTTGTTTGTGAATTTCACTGTGCCTCTTCTGGACATTGTTCCAAAACCTTCCACATTAGATTTTATCAAAAATTACAGAAATGTTTGGGTGTATCGCAGCAGGAAGACCAGTACAAACAAATATAGTTCAAGTGGACAGCACCAAATATATCTTTGAATTGACAGATGCCAGCTCAATTAATCACCTCGTTATATTTTTAGTGGGGCAGCCTTTTCCAGATAACTATGGAGCAACCGTTCACTTCTTGTGGCCGACACAACAGCAGTGGGTATTCCTAGGCATACTTACCAATGAAAAGCCTAGTGCGATTTTTAAACTTGGAGGAACCAAGCATCTGAAATCTACCGATATGCTTGTAGATGAATCTCCGTTTGATTCCTCTAGTAAAATTGTAGCGCAAATAGGGATCAGTATCGAGCCATTGGAGAATGTACTGGCACAACAAAGGCAGCGCAGCGAATCCAGTCAATTGACTCTCAGAAACAATCCGCATTTCGACACCCAGTCCATCACTTCAAAGATCCTTGAAAGTATTTGCTATCTGACTTAGGTTTCTATAATTACTGTACTTCATTCTCTACTACTTTGCCTCCAGGCGGCCAAGTCTTATTTAATGTTCCTCAACAAACTCTCGAAAATACGTATATCCCTCTAAAGGTAAGCATTCATAATCGTAGGCATTGTCCGATTGGTTTAAACAGACCCAAAACAAGCTTGACCACGACCCCTCGCTGTTCAGAGATATGGAAATATAATAAAATGATTGCTATCTAATTGCACTAATACCACGTTCATTTAAAGTTGATCTTTATTCAGCCTACAAATGATCCAAGAGTTCAGTTCAGTTGCACCCATCTTTTGAGTGTAGAAATCGCGTGCCTTTTTGTTCCAGTCCAAGACTACCCACTCCATCCTCGAGCAGCCCTTTTGAGCGGCTATACTTCTTAGAGTAGAAAAGAACTTTGTGCCCAAACCTCCTCTTCTGAATTCTTGTCTGATAAACAAATCCTCCAAGTACAACCCCTTCTTGCCCGTAAAAGTACTGTAATTATGAAAGTAAAGCGCAAATCCTGCCGGCTCTAATGCAGTAGTGGTAGCCATCAGTACATGTGCAATTGGTGAACCTTCACTGGGAAAGAGACTGTGAATGAGGTCCTGTTCAGTGGCCGTAACCATGTCCAGCATCTCTTCAAATACCGCCAACTCTTTAATAAACGTAAGGATTTGAGGAACATCTTCAATTACCGCTTCACGAATAATGAATTCTGACATTTTCAATTTAGAGAATTTTTTCTGAATCTACAAAAATGTATAATCCAAACCAAGGTCAAAGACCAATGTATAACCCAAATATGCAGCAAGGAATGTTGAATCAGATGGCTGGAATGAACCCTGGAATGGTCAACGGAGGGATGCCAGGAGCTGTAAATCCAGGATTAGCCCAAATGCAAAATATGGCAGCGATGAACCCTATGGCAGCTATGCAGATGCAAGGAATGATGGCTGGAAATATGGGCATGACTCCTGCTCAGTTCCAGGCGATGCAAGCCATGCAAGCTGGTATGTTGCAACCTCCCCAACCAGTTCAACAACCGCTACCTGCCCCTCAACCAGTCTACACACCTAAACCAGCAGTAGATCAAAACAAACCAAAGTAACCCCTACCTAATGTAGACGCAAGCGACCAACTGATAAGACTCTATCAAGAAAAATTGAAGCATACGTTCCAGAATCAAAATTATTTAATCAAATGCAAGAATACGAAAGAAGATTAGATGCCACTATTACAAGAAAGGCCCTTGATATACAAGATTCGCTTTCAAAACCACCAAAGAAAGTAAACAGAACTATGCGCGTATTCCTATCCAATCTCGCTGCTAATCAACCATGGGATACCTCTGAACCAACCGGAGACAAAGTGCCAAACTGGACATTTAAAATACAAGGGAGACTGCTCGATGTAGGTTTATATTAATTATAGCCACCAAATACTCGCAAACAAACAGAAAATCCATCAAAGTTTTCTTCTTTCTTCAAGTCAATTGTGATTGAAATTGAAAGAGACACTGAATTATTTGCACAAGGAAATGTTATTCAAGTAGAATGTTTCTAATTGTAGTGGCAAAACGTGCCAGGGGCTCCAGAGATGGATGGATTCGAAGTAAAGAGAAGAGGAGATTCTGATGTCAATTTAAAAATAATGCTGCACCTGGATCACCAACCAGAAAGGCATAGATTGTCCCCACCATTGGCGAAACTATTGGATGTGCACACTGATACTCTTCCAAACGTAATTATGGCTGTCTGGCAATATATCAAATCACATAGATTACAGGATAATGAGGATCGCAAGATTATTAATTGCGATTTCAATCTACAAGCTGTAAATATATATTAACGCTAGGTATTTGGAATGCCAAAGCTAATGTTCCCATCTATTCCAGATCTGCTATCTCGCCATTTATTCCCTGCTGATCCTGTTATCTTGAACTACACTGTTAGGTATGTTAATCTAATCGCAGAGTTGATAAAGAGTACCACTCACATACTGCGGCTTTTGATATTCAAGTGCCGGTACCAGACCCAATCAGAGAGAAATTCCAGCAAGTAAATCTGGGCAACATTCCTTTACAAAGAGAAATAGCTACATTGGATGAAAAGATTGCTGCAATTATTCAATCAATTAATTTGTCCAAGCTCAAACGAGATTTCATGATAAATTTCTCTAAAGACCCAGTAAACTTTATCAACAAGTGGGTTGCATCACAAAGCAGAGATTTGGAAGTTGTTTTAGGCGATACTAGAATTAACGTTGAAGATGCAAGAAACTCTGAGTTCTTTGAGAATGAACAGTTCAAAGAAGCGCTATTCCACTACTTGAGGCAAAAGGAAGTTCGCTAATAAATCCCAATTATAGTTCATTTTAAATACTGTTCAGGTTTCCCAATAATGGAACAAGCAAAAGAAAAACTGGAAAGTTTGGTCAAAGAAAGCTCTGGGTATAAAATCTTGAATGCAATGCTCACATGCACTTTAGACTCTGGCTATGAAGGATTTGCTCAAACTAGACAAGTAGTAATCCAGGACATTCTTTCAAGTGATAATTTGGAAGAGCTGGCATTGAGGTATGACAACTTGTTTCTTAAGGTCAAATTTTATCGATCGTCGTTGGGATTCAGCGTACTATGAACCTCTTTCATGGAGCTCCAAATATCACCAGTTCAACAGGGATGTCAGAGAGAGGCACTCTGTTCTAAATCAGGGATAACGATACGTGCGTCTTAACTGGTCAGCTTGATGAATTTTGTGGGTTTAAAAGAGGGTTTGAAGTCACCCACTTTATCCCTGAAATATTTAGTTATAGGACATGCCAGCTACTACGAGTATGATTCTGATGAAGGCTACACTGTTGATTCAAGCTATTTGTTGGAATACGAAAAGCAAAGATGTTTTCTTAAACTAGAACCGCGCCAAAGTGCTGTTGACTGAGACCGCCAAGAGTTGAGCGAACTGAGACTCGTTGCGATAGAGTGCAGTTAGGCATATCCTTATTCTACCTATAACCCTAATCCCAACGATGTGACGATTTTGTGACACCTTTATTTTTTTTCTTTTTCAAAAAAAAACAAGAAACCGAATGGCAAGGAAATCACTAACTCTAGTCCTTTGTTTTAGTAGAATTAGCAACAGGATACACATTATTCGAAAGAATATCCTCTGAAGAGATTGGACAAAACTTGGAAGATGTTCAAAAATCCATCACTGATTTCTCTCGTTTCCAGAAAATTATTAAACTCAAATCCTTTGCTCCGTTCAGATCCGCAGCCCATGCTCTTGAAAACGCCATGGATGTCTCTGAAGGTATAATGAATGCACATTTGAAAGCGTTTTTGGAACTCAACTTGGCTAAAGCCGGAAAGAAGCAAAAGGTAATTTTGGGAGTTGGTGAAGCTACTTTGGGTGGTGCTATCAAGGAAGGATTAGGATATGACTGTCAAGTCAATGATGTATTTAGGGAGTTGATTAGAGGAATCAGAATGCACTCTGAAAAACTGTTGAGTCAGTTGAAAGAAGGTGATCTTTCTAGAGCACAATTAGGTCTTGGTCATGCTTACTCTCGCTCCAAGGTCAAGTTCAACGTAAACCGTGTTGATAACATGATTACACAATCCATTGCACTATTGGATCAATTGGATAAGGACGTCAACACTTTCTCTATGCGTGTCAGGTAATTCTTTTATAATTTCAGAGAATGGTACGGATGGCACTTCCCAGAACTTGTTAAAATCATCACTGATAACGCTAAATATGCCCAATTAGTAAAGTTTATCAAGAACAAGTCTGATTTATCTGCTGAACATTTGGAAGGACTCGAAGCTATCACAAATGATCCTATCCAAGCAAAGCAAATCTTGGATGCTGCTCGTGCTTCCATGGGTACTAATATTTCCGAAATTGACATGTCCAATGTATTAAGCTTTGCAGAAAGAGTTATATCCTTAACTGACTATCGTAAATCATTGTACGGATATCTATGCAACAAGATGCATGCTGTAGCTCCTAACCTTTCTGCTTTGATTGGTGAAGTTATTGGAGCAAGACTTATTTCTCATGCTGGTTCATTGACCAACCTTGCTAAAGCTCCAGCTTCAACTGTTCAAATTTTAGGTGCTGAAAAAGCCCTCTTCAGAGCATTAAAGACAAGAGGAAACACTCCAAAGTACGGTTTAATTTATCACTCTACATTTATTGGCCGCGCAGGACAAAAGAACAAGGGAAGAATTTCCAGAGTCTTGGCCAACAAAGTAGCTATTGCCGCTAGAATCGATTGCTTCATTGACAACCCAACCAGCAAATTTGGTGAAATCTTGCGTGAACAAGTTGAAGAAAGACTAAAGTTCTACGAAGAAGGTATCACCCCTCGTAAAAACTCTGAAGTCATGAGCCAAGCAATGAAGGAAATTGGCATGATGGATGTAGATGAAGAAGAAGAAGAACCTGTCGGTAATTATATTTTAAGCATAGACACTCCAAAGAAGAGAAAAGCAGAAGATTCCGACAAAACCGAAAAGAAATCAAAGAAGGAAAAGAAAGACAAGGAAGGCAAAAAGAAGGAAAAGGCTCCCGAAGAACCAGAAAAGAAATCCAAGAAAGAGAAGAAGGAAAAGAAGGATTCTGAAGAAAAGAAGAAGAAGAAAAAGTCCAAATCCGACGAGTAAATTTGCATTCTTAATAAAATCCAGTAATTTCTACTCGTGACTCTTGAGACTCATTGTTCCTAAAAAGAGGCAAAAAAGTTGACTTTTTTGATCACTTTTTCAATTTCAAAATGAGCAACCAAGCAGTGGTAATTTGATTTGTAATTTAAAGCCAGGAATATATACCTGGGTCATAAATGACGTTGTAGAGAAAATGTCGAGAAGATTCGCAGAGCTAGGGCTGGATGAAAATGTCTTGTCAGATTTAAAACAAGTAATTCAAGCTTAAATCAGATGTGGGAGGATAAGATACGGAGAATGGGAGTCGCACCGTTTGTAGCACCAGCTCCAACAATGATGCCATCTGAAAACCAAATGTACATGCCGTATCAAATGCTGCCAAAAGCAGAAGTATTATTTCATTAACAAGGATATGAATTTCAATTACGGGGACCATATGCCTTACATGGGTCAGAATTATAACATTCCGCAGAACGATGGTGCGGATGAAGAACAAATCCTCAAACAAAAAGTACCTAATGCTAACATAGAAACTTGATCAAGAAATACTTGCCGCTAAAATCCCTAAAATCAACCAACTAGACGGAGAAGACTCGGATGACGACGAAGATGACGAGAACGATGGAGGTGATTCAGAAGGTATCGGCTCAGATTTAGATGATGATGAAGATGATGAAAATGCACCAACGGATCACTTGATCCTATGCCAATATGAAAAAGTAACAAGAATCAAGAATAAATGGAAGTGTACGTTAAAGGACGGCATCGTAAACATCAACGGACGAGATTATGTCTTCAATAGGGTAGGTTCAATCTTACAGTAGGCAAATGGGGATTTTGAGTGGTGAACATAATAAATCATTTGTTGTATAATTTCATTTGATGTCTGCTTTCTAGTTTTTTAATTTTTTGAAGGGCCGTGTAACGGGCGATGAAAGTGACTGCGATTCTCACACGACTTTACAAGTTAAGATGAAGCACCTCCCAACAGAAATACTACTAATAATCCTCAATATAATATCATATTCCAACCCCAACCAGCTCTTCCAGTTTAACCAAGCTGATCGCAGATTTCGCCAAATAATCAGAAACAACAAAAAATTATGGAACCAAGCTGGTTACCGCCTATTATTACAAGATCCGCAGTATGAACACCGGATAGTTACTACGGATATACAGAATCAGTTATTCGTAGCGATAAATTTTAGAAACTCCAAAGCAGTGTTTGCATACCTGTCATATGGAATGAACATAAACTTTCAGTTTGAAGAATTTGGAACCACACCGTTATTACTAGCAGTTACCAATGACTATTTTGTCGGTGTGAAAATGCTGATTGGATTTAATGCGGATTTAAACTGTACGGATTCGGAATGTAACACAATTATTCATAGATCTGCTTATCTACGCAGTCCGAAAATGATCAAATATCTATTAAGCAAAGGTGCGAGACTAGATGCGTTAAAGAATGACGGATCTAGTGCTCTGCATATTGCTGCCCAAGTTTCTAATTTCGAAGTATCCGAAATACTCATAAATTCAAAAACAGTGGATGTTAATTTAAAGAATAACGAAGGAATGACCGCTTTGCACAAAGTGGTTTCCTCGTTGCATCCATACTCGATAATGGTCGCCAAGCTGCTTATACTCAGTGGGGCAAATATCAATGATGTAGATCAGAGACAAAGAACCCCATTGCATGAAGCAACTATTGCTAACCATGTAGAGATGTGCAAATTGCTAGTTGAAAATGGAGCCATAATCGATTGTCAGGATATAGACGGCTCAACGCCGCTGCATTATGCTGTGATTCAAGACTTTTCTTGTTTGTGTGAATACCTGGTTAAAGTCGGTGCAGATAAAAATCTAAAGAACAAGAGCGGATCTACTCCCCTGGACTATCTATGTCCTGAAAACTTGCCAATGGCGGAATTGCGACAAATATTCAGACAAGTTCAAACTGGCGCTGTCGTGTTTGCATTGTATGTGGCGGTATCACTATTCGTGGGCCTCTTGACAGGCAAGTTTCTATTTTTCCTAACTATTATCTTGGGAATTTTTGCTATAGCAATGCTGTATTTGTACCTAGTCGCTTTGGGCTATTTGAAAATATAATATAAATTTCTATTTATGCAAACCACAGATACCAAAGATAGCAAAAGACGTTTTAATTTCGGTGATCAATCTTACCCAACAAGTTATGCTCAACGATTTACCAACTGAAATCTTGACTCAAATATTTAAAATTGTCGCTGCCTCATATCCAAACGGAATTTTTGTGTTGAACCAAGTTAATTCCAGATTCCGAGATATTCTTGACGAGCACAAATATATTTGGGATCCAGTTGGTATAAAGCTCATCAAACAAGATGCTCAATTTGAAGAAGGAAGTCATTTTGATGAGCTCTACGTAGATCGGGAATATTTGATTTTTACAGCTATATCTTTTGACAATCCCAAAGTCCTCATGGCATTGATCAAGGCAGGATATGATATCAATCAAGCAATGGATAACATTGGACTCACTCCCCTTCATTTAGCGGTGCTCTTGGATTGTATGCCCACCTTTGACGGATTCATTTTCGACTTTGAAAATGTAGACTTGAATTTGATCAAATTCGACCGAACCAAATTCTTGATTGATCATGGGGCTGATGTTAACGCTACTACGCGAATTGGTATGACGCCTTTGCATTTGGCTGCTGATCAGGGAAGGTTAGAAATCTGCCAACTCTTAGTTCGAAGCAACTCTCAGGTTGATGCCGCCACTACTATTGATGGTCAAACACCATTGCACAAAGCTGCAAAATTAGTACATGATCAATCAGTGAAAACAGCAGAACTTTTGTTAAAGCACGGTGCAAATGTTCACTGCAGAGATCATCATGGCTACACTCCTCTCCACCTCGCTGTTATCCATTCCAATGTAGAGATGTGCAAGCTTTTCTTTGAATGGGAAGCATTTCCAGATATGCTTGATGTAGATGGTGCCAGCCCATTGCACCATGCTTCATTCCATGGCAGAAAGGAAATATGCAAGCTGTTGGTAGAACACGGAGCTAATATCCATCTACCAGATTCATTGGGATATACTCCATTGGACTATACAAAAAAGCAAGATATTCAATTGACTGCTATTGAACCAGAAATTTTAAAGACTGAAATGCCCAAAAGATGTACTAAACGATTGCGATATAAGTGTTAATATATTCCTTCACAAGGCCGTTTTTGGAGTCATTATTGCGTGCTCATTTATCAAATGCACACATACCAATTTGGCTATTAACTCCCCTAAATAACAGGCAACTCTTATTGGTGATTCGAGATGATAAAGTGAATGGCCATCTTGATCGTCAGTGCGCTACCAATGTTTTGGCGGTGAAATACAGCTAATCAGCTGCCTTCCTAAAATGGTCGATCATCAAGTCATGCCACATTAATCAAGAATCAAACTTTCACAAATCGGTAATGGTTTCTTTAGCTGCATATTCAATCGGAGCTCAAGCAGTCTCAATTCCAGAACAAAAGACGTTTGAAGATGGAAAGCCATTCCCTCTCGTACTCCAACCCACTGATCTTGTAAAGACAAAACAAGATATGCTTAAATGGGCAGCTGAACATAAAGAATCTCTCGCTCTTGAATTAAGAGAACAAGGGGCAATTTTATTCAGAGGATTCCCAATTACCAGCGCTGTTGACTTTTCCGACTTTGTTGAAGCACTTGGAATCGAAAAGTACGAATGCATTAACATAGTTTGCCATATGTCGGAGGTGCTGCAGTTAGACATCAAATTTACAAAGGTGTGCACACAACCAACGAGTCGCCTGCAGATCAGCCAATTCCATTCCATCACGAAATGGCTCAAGTTCCAAAGTATCCCGAATGCCTATTTTTCCAATGCCAGCAAATCACAAAAGGAGGGGAAACACCTTTGCTAAAGAGTGATGTTATATATGAACGCGTAAACAAACAATATCCTGAATTCACCCGCAAGTTGGAAGAAAAAGGAGTTGTTTATACTCGTGTTATTCCAAAGCATGATGACCCTACATCTCCAATTGGTCGCGGATGGATTTCTACTTTCCAATCAGAAGATCTCAAAGTGGTAGAAGAAAAGGCTGCGACATTAGGTGTATCACTAATCCCTTTGGAAAATGGTGATATCAAAACTGTATCTCCAGTCCTACCAGCGATTAAAACTTTACCAAAAGTACACAACAAGAAGGTATGGTTTAATTCTGTCATTGCTGCGTATACTGGCAGTGAAGATAGTAGAAACACTGGGGAAAAGGCAGTTACTTTTGGAGATGGTGAAAAATTAAACCGAGAACATGTGTTGGGCACTGCCAAGCTAATGGAGGAAAACGCTGTCGCTGTTCCTTGGCAATTTGGTGATGTTTTCTGGATAGACAACAACCAAGTCTTGCATTCACGAAAAGCTGGGTTTGAACAGCCAAGAAAGATCCAAGCATTCTTGGGCCAAACTAACCCTTATGCTCACTTGGTTTAAATAAATTCATTAAATTCACAGATGCAAAGTTATTCCACACTGATATTTATTAACCTAATTTAATATTGAGTTGATGCAGCATTTTGAGAAACTTTACCGCTTGGATTTCGTTTGGCAGTATAGTAATTGAAGTGCCATGTTTCCCGAATCTTCCCGTTCGTCCACTTACATGAATATAGCTCTTGGGATCAGTTATCCCAATCATGATGACATGGTCTACAGGAAGATCCAACCCTCTACTTTCAGGTTCAGTAGCCACTATAATATTAGTCTCTCCATCTATGAAATCTTGGAATCGCTTTTTAAATCCTTTGGCAGTGTTATATTCATGCATATTGAATAGTCTATCTGCGTTCACGCCATATTGATTTAGATCATTGACAATTGAATTTACTGAAACAGATGAAGCAGTAAATATTAAACTTTTTTGAATCTTGTTTTCATGAATGATAAATGAAAGGCTTTCTATCAAAGTTTCTTGATTTTCCGCAATAATACTGTCAGCATAATTCGATTCGAGCACTGATGATTCTGAAGCTTCCAATTTATCGTTTAGTTTAACCAAATTCCCTTTTGAATCAAAGTAATATGCAATATGCTTGACAGTCGATGGGAGAGTTAAATTCAAATCCAATATCGTTGGATTAGTTAGCCATCTCTTTTTATGAATAAAGTAATTCTTTAAAGGATTGTTGATGGTTGCGGATGCTAGGACAATTTGTAGTCTTTTTGATTTCGCTTGGTCAACTATTCCGTCTTCCTTGGATAGTTTATCGGCGGTTATGTTTCTTTCCCTAACGATTTCGTCCAGAAGAACTTCTCCAGGTGATACATGAACCTTCTTTTTAAATTTCTTGTTCACAGTTGCATATCTGGAAGGCACATCAATTATTCTGTCCACTTCATCCACAATAAGGGACTGCAACCTCGTAAAATCCACCGCCTTTGCTTTGTATAGTTCCAGGATTCTATTAGGTGTCCCAATCAAAATCCTTGGAGGTTTCTTTAACAGCAACTTTTGATCTTGAATATCTACTCCTGCTACCACACATTGAGCGACGCTGTGGTCAAAGTCTTCCGTCAAATCTTTGATCCATTCATAAATCTGCAAGGCGAGCTCCCTTGTTGGTACCATAATCAAAACTGCTGTATAATCAATTTGCATTCTGCGCTTTATAAAATCCTGTGTACGCTCATCCGCTTGTTTAAATGCTTTATACTGGTATAATGAAACATTTGGTTTTGAAATTGCATACAGTGCCAGCCCAAAAGTCTTTCCGCTTCCTGTGCAGTCCTTCAACAGAGCGCTTGTTCCTGAATATAACACTGGCAAAAAATGAGACTGAGACTCTGATGGCTGCTTGAATCCAAGGGTCTCCAGCCGATTCAATATGTTTGGCTTTAAGTTAAATGCTGAAAACGAATTCAGATATCTTTTAAATATTCTCTGCATTTTCAAGAAAAAAAAATTATTGGAACGGCAAGCTTATTCATGACCGCAAAGTAAAATAGTTGAATTAACATTGGCCAAGATATTTATTGATGATATCACACTACTGGTATACGGTTTTACTCCTCAAATACCATTCGTCTAAGTGAATCCGCAGCCTGCTTTCCCATTTCATCAACCATTCTAGAAAAGTGCGCATCACTCCCCTTTTTGCTTAAAAGCTCCCGTGGAGAGCCAAACTCTACGAGCTGTCCAGCTTCCAACACCATGATGTAATCATAGTCAATTACAGTATGTAATCTATGTGCAATCGTAACAACAGTAGCATTTGAAAACAAGCCACCAGCAGTGCGAATTGCTTTTTGGATAAGCTGATCTGTTCGCAAATCAATTGATGATGTGGCTTCATCCATCACAATCAATCGTGTATCCCTAAGAATTGCTCTGGCAAGACAAATCAATTGGCGTTCGCCCACAGACCAGTTTGCTGAAATTAAAAACGACTTACCTCCATTTTCAGAGACTGGTGCCTCCAACTTTTCGGGCATTGCCAAGATGGTGTCCTTCATTTCAATAGCTTCCAAAGCCGCCCAAATCTTTTCATCTGAATAAACACCAAAAGGATCCAGATTGAAGCGAATGGTACCTTTAAAACAGAATGGCTCTTGAGGAATAATTGATATCTTTGATCTTAATGTCTTGAGACCGATTTCTGATATGTTTACTCCATCAATCTTTATGCATCCCGAAGGGGATGGTTCAACTAATCTAAATAATGCTTGCAGGAACGAACTTTTACCAGCTCCAGTTCTTCCAACTATACCAATCTTACTTCTTGGCTGGAAGTCCACGGTAATATGTTTTAGCGTTGGGGCAGCCACTTCTTCATTGTGAGATGGATATGTCAACGAGAGATCGTTGATTTCAACCTTTCCTTCTTCTGGCCATTGCTCTGGAGGAATCAATTCATTTTCATTTGATGATTCAGGAGGGAGAGATGAATATTCCAATATTCTCTCGGTTGAAACCATCATGTTTTCAGTTTCTGTAGCTTGACGAACACTCCACTGAAGCAAATCACACAAAGCAATAAGGTAATATAACAGCAAACCAATTTGACCAGAAGAAAGGTTTAAATATGTTCGTAGACCAACAAATCCAAAGGAAAGGCTTCCCATAAATAACGTAACCAGTAAATCCAGTCGAAGACCGAGCCATCGAACACAGGAGTAGAAACAAAGAATAAGTCTAGTATGCTCATTTTGAGCTAAATAGAATTGCGAAGCGAATCTGCCCTCCATGGAAAAAGCTCTAATTACAGATAGCCCTTCCAGCGTGGAAGGAATATTTGAATACACGGGTGAACGAGCAATTGCTTCAAATCGCTTCACTTGTCTTGATGATAGAATGTAGTACTTGTATAAATAGTAAAAGGCAACCGCCAGCACGGGGAAAAATAGCAGCGACTGAGGTACTACGATAATTGTAACGACCAATGAGCCCAAAAAGAAGAATCCACAGCCAATAAAGTCCAAAAAGGTTTGAGGAAGCATTTCATCCATAGTTGACAAATCCTTGGTAAATCTATTCATGATTCGACCGTGAGGGTTAGATTGAAAAAAGAACATTGGGCTCCTGAATATAGATTCCAGCATCTGTGAAAAGAGTGACTTGCTGGCACGAACGCTGATGGACAGAAATATAAGTTCCCTGGTAGTTGAAAATATAAAAGTCATCAATCCTAAAACGATAAAGATAATGTAGTAGTAACTATCATTCTGTACATCAGGGGACTTGCTTGCCCAATTTGAAAGCCAGAAATCTGTAGAAATGAAGAATATCTGTCCAAGGAACATGCAAATAAAGAATGCCAGCACTGAAAGTATTCCAGATCCAGATCTGAAATATTTGTAGTACACAGAAAGACTAACGCTACCAGTAGCAGCCGTTTCCGTAGTTATTTCTTTTGTTTTGACACCCTCTTCAGTTTTTTCTACCACTTTTTCCTCTTGAACCTCAATGTGATCGTCATCTTTCTTCTTTTTATCCATTTGTTGCATCAAGGATGCGAATTCCTGGTTGGTGTTAACCGCATGAGAGTAAGTATCTCCAACTAGAATTTTTCCACTTTCCAGCAATACGACATAGTCACAAGCACTGATAAATTGCAGCTGATGGGTGACAAGCAAAACACATTTACTTTTCAATATTCCAGTCAAGCACTTTTCAAACAAGTGACGACCAACTTTGGTATCTACAGCGGAAAGCGGGTCGTCCAACAGGTAAATATCAGCATTAGAATAAACTGCTCTGGCAAGATCTATTCTGGCTCGCTGTCCCCCACTAAGAGTCACACCCCTTTCACCAACGACCGTATGCTCTCCAAATGGAAAAAGCTGAAAATCTCGTTCGAGTGCACAAGCATGTACCACCTCTCGGAACCATTTTTCATTGTACTCTCTTCCGAAAAGAATGTTTTCTTTGATTGATCCTGATAATATCCAAGCTTTTTGGCCAACATAAGCAATAGATTTGTTTGCGACTGCAAACTCTCCTGATGTGCAAACCATTTCACCAAGAATAGCTTGAATAAGAGAGGATTTTCCAGATGCAACTTGGCCACATACAGCGGTTATAGTTCCTTGCCGTAGTTCAAGATTGATGTTTTGCAAGATATCCTGACTGCTCTTTGAAGCCTCGCCAGAATAGGCAGATCCCCATCTAAATGAACAGTTTTTCAGATATACCCAGATGCTTGAATCGTTTACAGTTTCAAGGATCTTGGACTCTTTCTCCAAATCTCGCAAAGAGTCAATTTCTTCCAACAAAAGAAATTTCGAAACTCTTTTCAAGGAGACATACGCTTCGGCAGAATATTGAGCACCTCTGGGAAAGTTTGCAATAAGCGTGACTCTGGTGGTATTGAAATAAGTAAAGACAGTAAAAATTTTGGACGCCAGTAACACGCCTCCAGTAAAGTGGTAGGTCAGAAAAGTAGCTAAACTGAGCAAACCTGCAGTTAAGATAACAGTTACTAGGGGCCGAAAAACTAAGGGAGCTGTTTAATCCTGCTAAAATAAACCCTTTTTGCATGATTGTCATTTCTTTTGCTCGTACTTTTTTGATGGTAGCAATAAATGGATCCTCCCATGCATATAACTCAGTTTTAAAGATGAATTACCTTTACCACCATTATTCCAGATAGCATGTCAGATACCGACTTGAGCCAGACATCTCTAAGCCCTACCCTCTTTACTCGAAAGTCACCAAACTTTTTAGAAAAAGTTGCTTGAAGGGGAAATAGAATTGCCAAGGTAATAAAAGGTGCCAAAGACGCCCAGCCAATGATTTGATACACAAAGTACCAGACAACAAACAATTCAACTGGCGCAACAATCATAAAAGGTGCCCACGGTGTGGCATCTTCAAACTTTTGCACATCGTTTGAAATGAGATTAACAATTGTTCCTGTTGAAGCGGTGTGGGAAACTGATAAAGATAAGCATTTTCTGTAAACCGCAGATGTGACAGCGACTCTGATTTGCATACCCAATCTAGTAGACCAAAAGAACATGATATGCCGCAATAAACTGTGGGTACCAATTACGGAAACTAGACCAAAGGCGTACCAATATCCAGAATTCAAGTCATATTGATCCTGTTGGAACCATTGAAGAAACAATCCAAGCAAATATCCCTCCGCAACTTTGAATACAATTTCAAACAAGTAAAAAAACAAGATTATTCCATAAGAGAATCCAAATGTTTTGTAAAGCGCTTTGATCAAACTCTTGGTTTCGTGCAAGTTGTCCAACAGAATTTTGGAAAGACGCTCTGCTTCATCGTGTCTTTCAATGGAAGGAAAGTCAAATATTTCCAGCGGTTTTCTAATTCCTCTGGTAATCAACTCGTTGACATAACTGAAAGTTAACTGAGAAAAAAGGGAAGATTGCGAGCTGTTTCTGCAAGGTTGCCCAGTCTTTGACTTTGCGACTGTAATCATTCCAATATTAAAATTAATGTGAAACCATTTTAAACTCCTACTTAATGCGTGACTCACGTAGACCGCAAAAAAATTTTACATGTTAGTGGGTCACACTGGGGCAATAAATTACTTGGACAATGATGATCACCAGCTTATTTCCTGCGGGAATGATTGCGCCATGCTATGGGATATGAATACGCTGCGGGTGACCAAGCGCATCGATCGAGTCATGAACCAAGCCAAATTAAATGGAAGCAACCTGTATTTTACTAGTGATAACGAATTGTTTCTTTATGATGTTCGGACTGATGCCATTCAATCGATATATACTGCGACAGAAGATGTAAATGAATTTGATGTGCACTATAATTCCAAATTTGTAGGGTTTGTGGATGATGATGGCAAAGTAACTGTCCTAGATAATCGCACTTACAAGCCCTTCAAGAGCTTTAAAAACGGGCATTCCAATATTGCTTCTTGCTTCAAATTTCGTCCAACATTACCGTGGCAGTGTATCACAGGAGGATTTGATTGTTTTATAAAGAGCTGGGACTTTTCTAGGGCGGCACTACAGTCAGAGTATTCCGCAATCAGCATTGCAAGTGATACTTTTAACCCACCGTTTATTTATTCAATCGCATTTGACAGGACTGGAAATAAGCTAGCTGCTGGGTTGGGAGATGGAAAGCTCTGTATCTTTACAGAATTTGGTAGAGGAAAACCAAAGCTCCCTGGAAATCTTGAAATATTGGAAAAGCATTCTTGGAGTATATCTGGACTCGCGTTTGATAACGATATCCTGTATTCAATTGGCATTGACAAAAAGCTTATCAAGTGGGATAGGGAACCTATTATTACTGCACTAGATTTTAAATTAAACTGCATCACGATTTCATCTGGGAAAATCTTTGTCGCTGGGACTGCTGATTCGAAATCACAATTCAATATTCATATCATAGATAAATAAACAATTTATACCATGATTGAAAATAGATTTTTTAGTCCAATACAGTCATCATCATTTCAAACAAGTGAGTCTTTTCAAAGTATGAGAAAATGCTCTACCTGCAATATATTTATTCAAAACTTTAATAATTTCATTACAGCTGGTATGTTGGATCGATTGATTTCAAAAGTCAAGTGTTTTCTCGTCAGCTCAACAACTTGATGAATACAATCGATACGTTTGTAAAAATTTGGGCAAGCACTACATTAATAGACTGTACTATATAATGAGTCTGAATTCAGGAGATTCAATCAGATCAATCGCACTCTTTTCATCAAAGAATAATGATGCAAACTTGGGATTATTGAATGCTTGGTATTTTAGTTTCAAAAAGGCTTCATTCATATCCCTTGTGTATGCCAAATCTTTCAACTGTGAAACTAGTTTTTCGCTTGGATAATTACTATACACCCATTTGGATACAATTGACTCTTGCGATACGATAGAGTATAGATTTTCTGGACGCTGTACTTTTAAAACGCCTAGTTTTAACCGCTCAAGCTCAAGCAATGCAAACCGTTCTCTTTCTTGTCGTTCACGTTCTGTAGCTACAATCGCATCCAAGTACCTGGCAATAGTACTGAATTTCCCATTCTTAAATCGATCTTGATTGCAAACAAATTCACTGATACTCTGAATGGACTTGAAAGTAAGCTTTTTGAATGAATAATCATGATCAATATCCAGTAATCTAGATCTTAGGTATTCTTCTTTGAAAATTCTTTCAGCGTTCATTGGTATCTGAACCCAAGAGCCTGCATGAATACACAATCACCTATTTCAATAGAAGCGTCATATCGGTGTTTTGTAGATTCAAATTGAAGCATATCCTTTGTGAAATTTGGGATATGTCGTTTCAATTCGGAAATCAGAGCGATTTCAGATTGATTTTTCCTATAGTGAGTCACTATTTCAGTAATAGCAATTTCCAAGCAAGTACTTTGGTGTCTCAGGCAAGTAGAATGGATTGGATTAACATAATGTTTAATTACATTTTGGATTTTCGTGTTGTTGTTGGAAAGTGGTAGCAGTTTTTTAGAAATCTTTGGACATCGTTCTTTTAAACCAGTTTCAAGAATATGCAAGAATTTTGCCTTGTGAACTTGAGCAGCTTGTTTTTCTTTTATATAATCTTGTTAACGAATTGTACCTCTCTGTTCAGAGTCAAGTGTGCACTGAATTAAAGTTTGCAAGTAATTAAAGCTTTTGATTTCTTTAAAAATTGCTTGATGGTGTATCTTCCAATATATCCCAATCTGTCTCGATTTCTGTAGATCTGGAAATCTTGCTTGCACGCATTCCAAGATCATATTGTCAATGCTGCTGCATGAATTGAATTCATTCAAGAAATGAATGGCTAAATCTGTCAGAATACAGTTAGTTTTAAAAATAACATAGTCGTTGTTGGTACCCGATAAATGGCTAAGAGACTTGTTCAAACTGCAAGTTGCATTCTGGATATGATGATAGTCAATCGATCCAGTTTCAAAATACAGCTTTATACAAGGAGTTTGATATTTCCAATAACTCTCTACCAGTTCATTGGAATTTAATATTTTTGTGAGCACCTTTTTGAATTCAAACTTTCTTTGCAATTTATCCATACTACAGCTTGTAGTTTGAAGTAGTTGATAAAACTCCCATTTTCCGTATGTATCAAGTGTATCTCGATTGTATACAAATCTTTCAATGCCCTTGGCCAGTCTCCTAAAAACTGGTGCAAGAATGTTATCCAAAGTAGCAGAGTAGTGTTCAGAACCAGCTAGTGTAATGCTATTCTTCCAGCGACTCGAGAATTGGATATTCGATTTAAAATCTCTACCATTATCTTGAACTGTATTTTGATTCAAACATTGCTGGTATTGCAAGTAGTCTGAATATTGATTCTGCAGCCACGGATTGAAATCTTTTAATGAAATATTGTTGATATATTCAAATCTTTCATTAGAAAATATTGTTTTTCCAGGCGATGTAATGCCAGAGATGGATTGACAGTGAAATCTATAATAATATACAATTGGTTGAAATACATTGTCAGTTTTGTACACACAATTCAATTTAGGTATGGTTTTCAAGTCTAACGGGTCCAGATTGAATTCATATTCGGCTCGGTCGGCGGTTAGCAGGTGGTTAACAATACAGGGACAGGCATTTAAATAGAATTCATCAATCGAAACAATTGAACATCCCGAGGATAAGCAGATGCCACAGGTATTTCTACGTTCATGGAATAAATATAATGTTTTAAGCTTTAACTTTGCATCGCCGTAAATTTCCAGAGCTTCATTGCCATGAAATCTTTCGTAACGGACGTTCCAACAACCAGTAGAGTTGATGATATTGAACAGGTACTTGCACGTTCCTTCCAACAGTGCTATGGTAGGAACTAGTTAATTTCAAGTTACTATTTGAGTGAGAGACAATCAACCGAATTATTTCAGGGGGAAGGCAGAGCATTCATAATACTTTATTGTCCTTTTATTTATAGTCATTTTAGGTTTTACATTGTTTTACTTTTACTTTTTTCAAATTTAACTTTAAGGCTAAAACTCGCAATGTTCACCAATCGTATGGACCGGGAACTAAAAGTTTTTAAAGCATTCAGCGGTCAAAGTTTCAACAATGGCAAGAGACCGATTGGCAGAGTTAAATTCAAATACCCAACGGGATTACGACCGCCCCAGCTCTCCTCGTACTGGCCCAAGAGATTACAACAGACCTTCGCCTCGAAGTGAACCAAGGGAGTATAGCAGACCAAGCTCTCCAAGAAGTGAACCAAGGAGACAGGATACATTTAGAAATGACTATTCCCAGGATTCTTCATATTCTAGAAATGACAGTTACTCTAGAAGTGACTCTGGAAGACTGGACAATTCAAGGAATACCTATGGTAGAGAAAGAGATTTAGGAAGAGACCCAAGGAGCGATGTACGAAGCGATGTCAGCAGAGGGACGTCAAGGACAGCCTATTCAAACAACTCTCCGGCCCAGGATAATTACAAAGCTGGGCCAACAGCGTCCAAGGGCCAAACGGGAAGTTATTCTGATAAAGTAATTCAAACTAACTTTAGATTGATGACATTCAAGACATGCTTGGACAAGTGGGTCGAAAGCTCCGTACGTTGGAGAGTATGCAAGCAAAATCAATCACAATGGTTGGAGAAAGAGAAACCAGTAAAATTACCAAAGATATCAGCTTATTATCAGATGAAATCAGCGATATCATTAGTGACGTTCGATCCAATTTAAACAAATTATCCTCTGAAACCAAGTCGATAAATGGCCCAGAGAAGCAATCTAGGAAAATCAAAGAATCAAACTTGGCAAAGGACTTGATTGGCGTTGCTAATGAGTTTTCTTCAATTCAGAATGCTTTTAAAGAAAAATGTAGACAAAGAATGGAAAGGGAAATTAAGATAGGTTATTATACTTTAATGTAGCCCGACCTAATGCATCTCCAGCAGAAGTAGAACAGATTATGAACGATCCTCAAGGTTCCGTTTTCCAGAAAGAAACACTTGGAAGAACTCGCCATGTTCTTACACAGCTGCAAAACAGACACAAGGAACTAGAACAGCTGGAGGCATCGATTGAAGAATTAGCTCAAATCTTTTACGATATGCAAGTTCTGTTGCAAGTAATTCGATTCTAATCTAGCAACAACAAGAAACAATCGACGTGGCAGAAAATTACATTAACGATGTTTCAAAGAACTTGGAAGATGGAAGCGGTGAAATCACAAAGGCGATTGTCTACAGACAGAACTCTAGGAAAAAGTTGTGGTGTCTGTTCATTTTCGTAATTGTCTTGCTGGCAGCGGGCGGTGGTTACGCTTATTACAACTTTGTCTATCTAAAGAAGGCTTCCAATGGTGGCTCCAGCGGCTAATCGTAATATATATACTTTTTTAAATTTTTAGTTGCAATATTTTCGGACAGATTTTTTGCAATCAAAATGACGATCCAAACTAAAAAATTGGTTGGATTAGATTCACAACAAAAGTAACTGGAAGATAACCCTAGCCAATTAAACGAGCTATTGAAAAGGACGGTATCGTTTGGGGAAAGCAACAGTGTGTTGGTTACTGGACAGAAAGGGTCAGGAAAAACAACTCTGGTAAATAATGCGTTGGCATCCCTTTCCAATCATACCTTTTACACTATTAAACTGGATGGAATTTACCATACGGATGATGCTCTTGCTCTTAAATCGATCATCAGACAACTCCAGCTTGAACTAGATTTAGAAACTCAAACGACTGGATCTTTTGCAGAGAGGCTGGAATTTGTAATTTCTACACTCAAATCTGGTAACTGGCGGTTGATATTAGGAAACCAGGACACGGTGCCAATTGTATTTATAGTGGAGGAGTTGGATTTGTTTTGTTTTCACAACAAGCAAATATTACTTTACAATCTATTTGATGTAGCTCAATCTAATCAAACCCCAATATGTGTAGTAGGTACTACATGTAGAATTGTACTTGCTCTCTTATGTTAGGATACATTACTAATCCTGGAAAAGCGAGTTAAATCGAGATTCTCTCATAGAACAATCAACATATATCCAGTCGCAACCTTTGAAGAATATTTGTCGATAGCAGAGGAGCTTGGGAATGGTATGGATGAAAACGTTGGAAAGTTGTTAAAAGACAAGCAAGTAAAGAATATTCTATCAGTTCAGTATGAATGGGATAAGAGTATACCCAATCTAGTTAGCATCTTTGTAATTCCCTATTAATCTAGTCAATGGTTTCTCAATATCAACTTTTGAATGGAAAGTATCCCACTTCAAAGATTTTTGCTGATTTGATTGATGTAAAGAACCAGGATCAAATGGAGCAAACAATACACGAACTCTCGATTTTGGAAATATGTATATTGCTATCCATCAAAGGGCTGTTATCCAAGCAACATGAATTGTTCAATTTTGAAATGGTATATGATGAATACAGAGAATTTGCAAAACGGTTAGCAGCCCTTGGAAAGGGAATGGGTCGATTGCATTTCACAAAAAGTGTAGCACTGAAAGCGTATGAAAATCTTGCGTGTCTTGGATTAATATGCAATAGCTCAGGAATAGCGAGTCAATGTCCAAAGGAATACCATATGGCTAGATGTCTACTTACCAGGCTTCAGATTAGAAATGCATTGGCGACGTATCCAGATGTATTGCCTTCTGCAATCATGAAATGGGCAGAGACTTAATAAACGTGTCACGTTAATCTATTTCATTGTCTTTCAAAACCTTCACGTTTTCAACCGCTGCGGCCAGTAGTATGCCGTCAATTGAAACATTCTGCCAATATTGGATGTCAGTAATTCCATTTACAAATTTCCTTTATATTGTTCAATTCCCTAATCATTTAATAGTATCGTATGGACTCCTGGCTAATTAATGTCCCAATAAATGGACTTTAACTTGTGTGCACCAATTTGAAAAAGATCGGTAACTCACAATTAAGGCAAAAATGAAAAGAGAAAATAAACGAAAAAATCCAAAGTGGTCTGGCAATTTCGAAACCGCATTCATCAATTCCGTTTCATTCTTGGGATTATAGCCATATATAATATTAATATGCTTTGTGTTGTGGATATTTGTGAAAAAGCAGGTTTAGTTAATAGTACAAAGTTTTTGCCTTTTATAGACAGGGGCGACGGTAATATTCATCCAGCTACTATAAAAGCGGGCCATTCTAGCCATGTATTTGCAGATAAAGATGGGCAAGAAAATACACGATCCAAATCCAAAACCACTAAAGTAAATCATTTCCTAACAAAGTGCATTTCTTAGATTTAGACAAGAATACTGGCAAAGTGTCAAGCATATCAAAGGGCAAAGAAATATGACTCAGCTGAGCTTTGATAGTGCGGAAAAGTGGAAGAATATGACGAAAAATGAACGAAAGCCTTATGAAGAAGCTGCATATAAAGAACTCCGACTCTATCACATCCTCAATTGTAATTTAAACTCTGTTAGTCGGAGATCCCTTAAAAAATACAAGCTGTCTATCCCTGAAATCATTAATGAACGAATTAAACTCGGAATTCCCGTTTCTATCCCAGGTAATTTATTAAGCTCCTCCAAAGGCAGATCAATTGCAATGAAGCCGGAACCGCTTTCATCCTCTGATGCAACCTACCCGGAAATTTCGCAACCTACCAACAATGACATTGATAATGCATATTTTCTATCACTATTTCCTGCTAACGAAAATCAGTCTAGCAATGAATTTACCGATTTGAAGAACACTTCAGGCTATTCGCAATTTCTCGATCAGTGGAGCTACATTGAAAGCCAAATTCCAATGAACCAGTTAGGAAGACAAGTGCATGAATCACATACAGAACTTGACCAATTGTTTTTATTCCCGACTTATTTTGGCAATGCTCCTGAAAATTCATTTGATAGTCTACCTGAACAAAGCCGTTTAAGGTCCGAATTTGATATTCAGAAAGATAACACTACTTTTTTAGGAACCATTACGCAACAGCAATCTTTTTCTACTATGAATGAATTAGGTTTAGGTGAATCAATAGAAACGTTATCCTCCGAAAAAGAAGTCGACCTTGTGCAACAAAGCAAGACGCTTGAAAGCCCAAATAGAAAAAAGCAAAGGTCTCAGCTGCAAATAACTGTGCCTGACGATAAAGATCTGGGAAGGCTTTCCACATCATTCGCCAAACTTTCTGCAGGGTTCGACTTTAGTTCGTTTAAAACAGGCTGGACTCCAGCTTCAGCATCCATGTCATTTTTCAAATCCATGTTTTAATAAATTCTCTATTGTTGATCTATGTTGAAATTTCTTAGCATTGCCGCCTTCTTTGAGTACCAAAATTTTCACCCAAAATCCCAATGACCAAGGTTTATGTAAAAACTGAAACCCCGTCATTAAAGCAAAAGAGGCCATTAAAGTAACTAGAAGCTAATCCAGTTCGTTTATGCTCTTTAAGCAGGCCATGACTCAAGAAATCGCTAAGCGCTACGGGGTTAAATGCAACCAGTTGATTGCCAAAATAGCAAAGGACATGTGGTCCAAAACTGCTGCTGATATCAAAGCCCAGTTTCAGAAAATTTCGTTTGATTTGCATCGGAATCATTTCATTAAAACTTGTACTGTTTCTGACAAAGGAGTGCAAGAAAAGTCGGTTAAATACACTGTGGATATGTCGAAAATAAATGATTTGCGGCAAGAATTGATGCAACAGGGTGAGCGGTTGATTGAAGTTGAAATTGCGGACGACTATTTTGATACTGTGGTTGGTAATTCACTTGAAATGCAAATAGATCAAACTATGGATAAAGAAAATCCTACTCCAATTGAGGCAGAGATTGAAGCAGAGCAAAGTGAAGATGATGTTGATGAAAACCTGAAAACTTTACTATTAGAAACTAACCAGACAATCGAGGAAGCAAACAACTTGAAGAAATCAATCGCACAGTCCAAAGACATTGAATATCACATTGATGACGAAGATAGTAATGAGCTTGTAATTGACGATTCGCACATGGAAGAGGACATCAAAGTGGGAACCTCTGGAGGAAAGAAAAAGGGTCCAAAGAAGCCTCTAAATGCATTTATATTATTCAAGAAAGCCTATACAATGGATGCAGTTCAAAGATCAGGAACGAAAAACAACCGAGAGATTTTTAAAGTGCTAAAGGACATGTGGGCAAACGCTTCACCAGAAATCAAAAAGAAATTCCAAGACAAATCCTTCCGCATACATAAACGGTTTTTTATCAGGAATTTCACAAACAAGAATCAAAGTACTGCGTACAGACTAGCAAAGAAATATGGAGTAAAGCTATCTGAAATTGAAAAAATCCAACAAAAACTAATTGAAGAAGAAGAACTGGGAATAGATGATGAAGATTCTGACTATGTAGACTATGAAGCTGCGCCAGGAAAAGGCTCGTTCCTGCAAATACCGTACAAGGACTATGTTCAGACCAGAAAGGAGGAAGAAGGAGCAGTCGAAAAGAAAAAACCCAGTAGGGAGCTTCGTCGTGCTTCACAAAAGTCTTATAACGAGGACGATCAGCTTGAAAATCTTGAAAATGTAAATTTGGTGGAAAACAAACTCAAATCTGCTGACAACCCTGTCAAAGGGTCCCCTTCAAGTCAAAGGTCTCTTCGAGATGTCGAGCAAAGGACATTGAGACAAAGAGACTCTTTAGGGAAACGGCGCAATGCTCCTGAAGAAAGTGAGAGGAACAACAAGAGACATCGAGCAAGTATCGACACTGTTGAATTAGAAGAAAGTAGGACTAGCA
Source organism: Boothiomyces sp. JEL0838 (assembly GCA_027604245.1). Lineage (NCBI taxonomy): Eukaryota > Fungi > Chytridiomycota > Chytridiomycetes > Rhizophydiales > Terramycetaceae > Boothiomyces > Boothiomyces sp. JEL0838. The sequence continues at coordinate 84,119 of JADIIY010000019.1, forward strand.
ATAGATCTAGCCCTAGGTCGGAAAGAGAAACAAGATCAAAACGAAGATCAGAAGTGGAGGGCAGGAAAATACTCCCCGAAAGGCAATTTGAATACAAGTCTGTTGAAAATTTAGTAGAAACAAGACCAATCCAATTTGATACTTCGTTATCACCAAGTCAATTAGAGAGCTCTCCCAATGAAAAGCAACTGCAATACGCTCTTCCTATAATTTCACCACCACCCGATGTCAAGTCAATTATATTTCATCCGCATACCACATTAACGCTTAGTTACTCTGTAAAGAATCCCAAAAAGTTGGAATTGTACTCTACATTATCTTCATTTGTCCCATTATTCCCCGACAACATTATCGTTGACAAGAAACGATTGCTTAAAGATGAAATACCATAATAAAATCTTGAAACTATTTATTGTATGTATATGCATTACAGGGTATAACCGTTCGTATCGTCAAATTTGATTGGGATTTCTTCACTGTCGGATAGATCAGTTGCAGGAAGGTCCTCGTCAAATTCTCTTACGCATGCACAATCGCTAAACCTGATATTTCCATCTTTCTGATTATGCTTCATGCTACTTTTTAACCCTGGTGGATTGACGTATGCAGGTCGCCTTTTAAACCGAGCTGCGATTCGTTTAAAAAATCCACAAATATCCGGAAACTTGAATGGATGAGTTTCTAAATATATCTTTAATTTTTCCTTGTTGTTTGCGATATCCTCTTCAATGTGTAATTGCTGTTTGCACAGATATTTCAGTTCATTGTCAATGTGAAATACCACTTGATTTAACTGTTCAAGGTCTTTTCCGCCATGAGACATACGCTTTAACATGCCTTCTCTACGTCTTTGTAGCACCCTTTGTAGGCGTTTGTTGTACCGAAGGTCGCCTTGGTCAAAGCTTCTGCCCAGAATTGCTTCTAGTGTGTATCCTTGGGTACGATCGAGATCAAGTTTCCACAGCTTGAATTTACTAGATATATCGTTGGGTTTTTGGAGGACGGCGTCCATTTAGAAGAGAAATTAAGGGAAAAATAAAGTCAATAAATACGAGCCAAAAGTGTGGCGTTCCCAGATCCGCCAACACCACCAATTGATCAATCTAAAAGAAAGGCGGAGCATTTACACAAGAAAATTTCGTGTTAAACAAGAGGGTTTTTCCAGGCGAATGGTTTAATTTTAAAAGTAATTCGACTTCCAGAATGCCAAATATTTTATTGTCAATTTACATAACCCCCCAAATGGGGAATTAGATCTGTTTCATGATCCACTTTGTGTTACATTAAGTTGGTAATTCCCAAAATAAGACACACTTGTTTCTCAGTAATCAGGATTGCAAAGGCGAAAGGATTCCCAGCAAACTTGCGGAAGACTGGAGCAGTTATGCATAATTACAGAATTAAAAAAAAGCAACTTACAACCGCCGCAGTATTGGTTGGGGGACAAACTAAACACCTGAAAAAAAAATAAAGTCCAATACCACCTTTATTGCTGGGGCTGAAGCTCAAATATCTCGGTATTGAAGTAGTTTTTGAATTCAAAGCGGAAATTGATTTCTCTTTCTTCTTCTGACCCAATCCCCAATGCTAGAGGGTCATGGTTTATTCCAAATACCTCTTTATGATTCACATCCTTGTATGTACTGATCGCATGCCAACAGGTAAACGGATAATATTCAAAATCTTGAAGAGCCAAGTGCCATACCTGGATATAAATAGGTGGTAGCTGGTAATGCCATTGATTAGGATATAAGAGAGAGAGCGCTTTGAGAAAGTTTTCCACCAAAGGGTTAGCGTCAATTGTATCTAGCCCAAAGTTTTTCTGTACCAAAAGCTCTAAGCGAGCAATGGCTTGAGTAGCTTTCTGGAAGGTCTCTGCATACACCGATTTGGCTTGCGGTTTGATTCCTTTTTTTACTTTTTGAACATCGTAAGGCTGCTGGCGATTTGACGCCTGTTCGATTTTATCTGCATGTTCTTTATGCAAATGGCGAGCCGCGGCTGAAGTATTTGAGACTTTAAAATTCGCCTGATGTCAGTGAAAATTACCTTTCCGCAATGTATACAAGACACTTTTTCTTGACCGTCGATAATTATTTTCTGAAGATGCTGCCTTACCCAACTTGTTTCTCTTCTTTTTTCCTGCGGTTGTGGAGGAAATTGCTGGTTGATGTTCATCTCTTCTTTCATCTGTCCATTCATTAAGCCTATCACGTAATTCGTACTGGCGTCCGCTAATTGCAATTCTTGCATTTGAAGTAAACTTGGTTTCTCAATGTTCAAATCATATTGTCCACCTCAGCCAATCAAAAGCCAAGCCGAGCCACAGCAATCCTCCTCAATTCTCTGAATGAATGATGGATGAATAGCAAATTCAAATAATAAAGACCGCATTCCCATCCGCATCTCATCTAATCTCAGATGGAAAGAAATGATAACCGAAAGAATCAATTTCCCAAATCTAACGTGTCCTATCCGGCTCTGCGAGTTAAACAGAGATAATATTACAGAAAGTGCTTGCCTTATTGTATTCCATGTTGGCTGTATTCATCCCACTCAAGGAGATGAACATTTTTTTTTTCAATAAAAAAAGTGCAGAATGGTTGAACTAAATGAAATCGAAGACAATCAAAAAGTCATTGAAAGGGATGAAGATTATGAAGATATCGAAGAAGAACAAGTGACTACAGTGGCCAAACAAGGAGAAGAAGAAGACAGCGACGACGACTATTTGGAAGAAGAGTCATTATTGGAAAGACTAGCAGCATTGGTTGATATAATTCCTCCTACTACAAGAGCAAGAGTGTCTAATGCGGTGTCAAACGGCGTCTCTGTTGGATTCGGGTTGGGTAAATTAGCTGGAAGTGGACTATGGGTCTTGACAACTGCCGCTTTACTCGTATTCTTACCTGTCGGTTTGGAATTAGAGAGGGAACAAGTTGCATTCCAACAAGAGCAACAACGTCAAGCTTAATATTATACTGCCAATTAAAAAAATAAAAGCTGATATTCATTTATCCTGAAGCGAATATGAATTCGGTATGTGATTGTTCACCTGTTTCTAATATTTCCTAAAACAAACTCTTGGCGCGAGCTCGAATTTGGTCATGCATTTGAAATATGTTTCATTTTAGTGTAGGACTAGCTTTCACCAGTTGGTGTCTAGTGGTGCAAACAAAGAACAAACGGAATCAATGCGCGACAGATTATTTGCCAGAGTTATATAGAGATACCGTTCCAAGTGTTTAATTTCATCAATAAGCCAAGAAACGAAACGGTTCTACTTTGGATCAGGGACTGGCAAAAATTGTACAGTTGAGACAAAGATGAATAGCTTTAACTTACAATTAGGAAAGCCCTGCTGAAAATGCATTAATAAAATGTTTTACGCATAAATCGAAACATCAAATAGGAAGTTTGTTTTCGGGTTCCCATTGAGAAAGGCTTGAGTTGCATACAGCACAATGGGCTTGAAATGGACGCCACGAACAGGAATAAAACCACAACCTTTTGTGAATTTTGTGAATTAATGGTTCAGCCAATGGATTCAACGTACATGGTTTTAATTGTAGCATATCAGCGATAAAACGATCCGCATTTATAGAGCAACAGTTGCTTAAAGACAAGCAGCAGTATGAAAAGTTTAAGCAAGTGCCTAAACTGTTGATACTTGGAACAGGCGATTCAGGAAAGACCACATTCCTAAAGCAAATGTCCATTCTAGATGGAAAGAAATACAGCAAGGATGAGGTTGAAAGTTTTAGAATTGCTATAATAGACCAAATTGTGGATTCGTTAAAGATAATTGGAGGAATCTGCCAAGAAAAGGGCTGGCCGCTTTCCAGAGAGCAAATTGACATGATTGACAGCTTGCGGCCAGATAATACCGGTTCATATGCAAATATGATTGAAGCTATGATTGCTGATGCGCATGTGCAAAAAGCATTGATCATTGGGCACCAATACAATATGGCGTCTAATGCAGAATAGTAATGTTTCTCTAACCAGTTTAATTAACAATGTAAAACATTATGTGGACAAAGACTATGATTTGACTGAAGAAGGTAGGTGTTGTTAACATAGACATCCTAAGAGTTAGAATCTCTACAAAAGAAATTAGTGAGACCAGATACGAAATTAATGGCGGTCTTATAGTGTACGATGTTGGAGGGCAAAGAGGCTTAAGAAAGCAATGGATGCCCTTTTTCGATATGGTTCATTCCATCGTATTTGTAACAGACATTTCTTCATATGATCAAACATTGGTTGAAAATCCAACTGTTAACCGATTGAAGGATGCCATTGAATTGTTCGGAAAGATTTCAAACTCGCCAATATTGTTGCATGTAAACATCGTGCTTCTACTTAACAAGATGGACTTGTTTGAAAAGAAGCTTGGGCATATTCAAGTTCAGCATTACTTTCCCTCATATCAAGGTAATCCATTCTTAGTTAGACTCACAAGAACCTTCTAAAGTTTTAAAGTTCTTTGAAAAGAGCTTCCTCAAGCAATGCAAGCGAACTAGAAATGACGGTAACGTTATAGTACATCCAACAAAGTGTACGGACACCAAGTCTATGCAAGTGATTTTGCAGAATGTCGTGTAAGAACCAAACTAAAGTAGAAATGGTCTTTTGAAATCCAACTTGAAGAATCTTGGTTATGTTTAAATAAATAGAGTATATTATTGTTTAGGTTTAGGTGAATGAAATTGCGTCCGCAATTGTGATTACATAGGGTTCCAGCTTGAATTTTCAATTTCCCCAATTAGAATTTCCTAGAAATTACGATCCATGGTACTCTTTCAGGGTAATCCAAGTAGAGCTTCCCATACCACCTGACTTCATTAAACGCGTAATGTCTATCGTCTATCAAAAGATACAAGATATTCACAACGGCATTCTCAACTACACATCCGATTACCCAATTCTCAATGCACTCTTCTCGCTCTACTTTTCAGTTGTCTATTCGGTATTTAGTCTAATGTTTTTCTGGGTTCCCACTTCTCTACGACCAACCTCAAACAAGAATGAGGCACAATCCAAAGAATCGCTGAAAACCACAATGACACAGCTAATACGGTCTGTTCACACTGATTCTCGAGGTATTATATGCTAACTGGAGGGATTGCTTTTGGCGGGCAGATTTTAGCATGGATGGGTAAATGTACGCTAATGTAGATATCTGCGCTGGTATATCCGCACGTAGACATGCGGGAACAACATGTATCACTGTTGCAGTTGACGCAGTTCACTTTGTTGCTCCTGTTAAACTGAACCAAATTTGTATTTTGAAAGCAAGTTTAACCAGATCCTGGCAAACATCGATGGAGGTATCAGTAACAGTTGAAACAGAAGACACGCAGACTGGTGAAATCACTTTTTGCTGTTCAGGATGTACATTTAAATAACTCTAGTTTTTACATTCATGACATCTGATAGGAGACCTGTGCCAATGATCATACCCAATAGTATGAGGGAAAGGAGGAGATATCACGAGGCCCAAGAACGCAGGAATAATAGATTGGCAAAGAAAACCTATACGCCTAATCCTTGTCTTCCTTACGCTCCAAAAGGACAGGAAGAAGAACAAGAAGAGCGAGGGACCATGAAAGCATTTAGAAAGCATAGTTTCACAGAGTCTAGAGTTCGATCAAATACCCTAGATTTAACTAAATTGTCAGTAAACTGTTCGGATACTTACACCGAAGTGGTAGAAATTGTCTTTCCAGAGCACTGTAATAGTATGGGTATCACTTTTGGTGGCCAGATTATGCAATGGATGGAGTACTGTGCGGCAATTGCTGCAAATAGGCACTGTAGAGGGTTGCTTCTCGTTGCATCGATAGACTCTATCACGTTCCTAAAATCAACCAGACAGGGAGACGTAGTTACAGTCCGTGCTATGGTGTCTGCTAGTTATACCCATTCTGTTGAGGTTTATGTTACGGTAGAAAAAGAAGACTTGGCCGGAAACCAAGTTGTAACGGTATTAAATTGTTTACATAGAACGACGGGTGGTTGACACTGGTAATGTATAAAAATGGAGCAAAATGCAGAGTGCCTCAAGTAAATGCAATATCTTCTTGGGAAATTGAAAGGCAGAAAGGCTCTCTTGAACGTAAAGAACAGAGGCTTAAAGATAAGCAGCTGATTAAAAGTTACATGCACCAATAAAGCAAGTTGATTTTTGTTTATTCTTCGTCAGAAAGCTCAAAATCTTCTACCAAGTCATCATCCAAATCATCTTCATCGTATTCCTTGGTCTTTTTGTCTTTCTTGGCTTGTTTTGGTTGAGATTCTTCTTCTTGTTCAGAGTCAGTGTCGTCGCCTTCCGCTACCATCATATCTTTTGGTGCTTGTCTTTCTAAAGTTTTCAATCTACTTTCATTATATTTATATAATGGTGATTCAGAAGGATTGATGTCTGACAAGAATTCTATAGCCTGGGTGGTGTCTTTTGGTCCGAAAGCAACAGTTGATCTTTTGGCTTCAATAAATTTACTGTTTTGTTCGAGCTACTTTTAGTATTGAATTACCTTATCCACCAACTGTTGGATTTGTTTGTTCAACGCAAAATCTTTGCCTTGTTTGGTCATTCTCTTCAATTGTATGATTGCTGGGATAGCCAATTCAGGGAATGCTATTGAAAATGCACAGCCAGAATAATATTGGAATAACAGGTGAACTACCTGTTCAATCAAGCCATTGTGATATGATTTAGTCCCCAAATATGGGTTTGGCGCTCTGATGTTCAACTTGAAATCAATTGGCTTCAATGTGGACGGTTTACCTTTTTTCTTTAGCTCGCTGCTTTCGAAAACCTAACGTTACAAACAATTACCTCGAATAAGTAAGATGCAACAGGGATAAAGAATTTTGTTTTTTGAGCAATTTCAATTAAAATTCGGATAATTGCCAGTCTTAATGGGAAATGCTTTGATGAAGGCTTGAGTCTGATAGCACCAACCATGATTTGTACTAAAGGATAAATTAATGGCTTTAAAATTGAAATGTCTTTGGAATCTTGGACTTCAGGATCACAATATCTAATCACTAAATGGCCCCAAAGACGAAGAGCATGCAAGAATTGCCAGTTGTACACTGATTTGTAACTTTCCTTTGTCTTGGTAGTAGATGCAGTACGGATTTGTAACGCTAATTGACGCAAATTGACAAACATGTGCTGATATGAAGCATTTAAAGACAGCCCGCAAAGTTCAACGATACAGTTGTCCATAAATTGAATATGGGTCCAAGAATGAGCCGAGGTAGCTCTGCAACTAGTCAAGAAAGTTTGATAAGCACCCTGATAGTTAATAATAAACAACCTTAATAGTTAAATCCAGGTAAGGATTTGGTGCTTTGATTGCTAATCTTCTGACACATAAAAATGCTACGATGCGGACTTGTTCTTCTTCAGCATTAGCCCACATATCCAACATTTGCTTCAAATAGTCTTTGCCCAGTTTTGGGAAGCATGCAAAATATCCAACACACGCCTCTGATGATTTAACTACGAATCTGGTCATGGAAAGCGAAGTCATTTTCTTGATGAATTTCAACAAATTAGTTAGGAACGATTTGCAGATGCTTTGAACCTTTTTCCACTTCTTTTGGGCAGATGGCAGGCCTTTCTGTTCATTTTCCCCATACAAATGGAAGTCAAAGACTATTGGGGCATATTTGATGGCAGTCAGCAATACCAAGTTGAATATTTTTCCTTCTTCAACCTGGTAGATCAAGTTGTCTGTTTGTTCAGTGTCTCCAAAACATGCACACGTTTTAAATGCCATCAACACTTTTTTAAGAGTCTTGATAGAGTGATTCTAACGTTATTAACAATTACCTTTGATAAACTAGTTCTCCAAGCGTGAATCATTTCTCTTGTAACCTTTTGACGGTCATCTTGTTCCATTTCTTCATCCTCTTCATCTTCTTCGTCCGATTCGCCAAATTTGAGAAGTTCCTGGTCATTCTCTTGCAGATATTCGTAGAACTTTGGATCCTTTAATTTCAATTCCTCCAATTCTTTCTTGTATGCTTCTTGGTCAGGGAGTTCTTCCTCTTCCTCATCGTCTTCGTCTTCTAATAGCGCATCATCTTCGCTAACATCACTCATGTCATCTTCATCCTCTTCTACTTGGTCATTGGCAAAGCCAGCAATATCATCGTCTTCTGATTCTGATTCAACCGTTTCTTCCACAACATCCGGAACCTTTTCAGCCTTCTTTTTCATGTATTTGGTGGCTTCCTTTCTCTTCTTTCGGTTGTCAATCTCATCCTTCAGCTTGGATTTCAAGAACTTTTTGGTCGACTTTTTTACTTTTCCCATAATTTTTTTTGAAGAAAAAAAAATAAAAAATGAAAGTAAAAACCATATCGAGACCAGAGGATTTCGCAAGAGAAAGAGTTGGGGATATTTACAAAGTTCAAAGAAATCTCGACCCGACTTTGCATCCATTCGAACGTCAGAGGGAATACACCAGGGCATTGAACAACACAAAATTGGAGCGAATGTTTGCCAAACCATTCCTTAGCTCACTCTCTGGCCATACTGATGGTATATATGCCATGGCAAAGCATCCTACAAAGTTGACGACCATCTATTCTGGGAGTGCAGACGGTGAAATTAGAATTTGGGATTTGACAAACCAAAGCTGTAAATGGACAAAAGTTGGGCACCAAGGATTCGTTACTGGTCTAACTGCAGTTCCATTTAGCGATAGATTTGTTTCTGTAGGCCAAGACAAGACCATTAATTTATGGGAGCAGGATTCTGACCAGCCAGTTGCTTCTTACATTTCTAGAAATGTATTTACGGGTGTCGATCATCATAGAAACAACAAAACGTTTGCAACAAGTAGTTCTATCATAGAATTATGGGACCACGACAGGTCAGAGCCAATTAGCACACTGCAATGGGGAGCAGAAACTATCAACACTGTCAAATTCAATCAAACTGAAACCAGTATACTTGCTAGTTGCGGGTCTGATAGAACTATTATTATATATGATATCCGCACCAATAGCCCAATTTCCAAGTTGATTATGAATCTTAAAACGAATGCGCTATCGTGGAATCCAATGGAAGCATTCAATTTCACAACTGCCAATGAAGATCATAACTGCTATACTTTTGATATGCGCAACCTCAAAATTGCTCTGTCCGTTGCAAAAGGGCATGTATCTGCAGTAATGGATATAGATTACTCCCCAACAGGTGAAGAATTTGTTACTGGTTCATATGACAAAACAATCCAAATCTTTGGCGCCAGAGATGGAAAGAGTAGAGAAATCTATCACACCAAGCGAATGCAAAGGTAATTATCATTGACCAAAGGGCATTCACTGTTAAATACAGCATGGACTCTAAATTCATTTTGTCTGGCAGTGACGATGGCAACATTCGTCTATGGAAAGCGAAAGCATCTGAAAAACTTGGAACTGTAATTCTTGCTAACTCTAGTTGACTAATCGTGAATTATCCTCCAAGAAGTATACAGACGCTGTTAAAGAACGCTACAAGTCAATGCCAGAAATCAACCGCATTGATAGACATAGAAGGGTTCCTAAATCTATTGTTAAAGCAACCGAAAAGAAGAAGATTATGCTAAACAGCATCAAGACCAAAGAAGAGAATCGCCGCAAGCATTCTAAACCTGATGCAGTGCCATACAAAGCAGAAAGGAAAAAGCATATTCTTACTACTGAACAATAAATATCTTAATTTGCATTAATTATACCTCTCTTTATTGAGAACCTATTCGATGGAAGCAGTTGAAATTTCTTCCTTTACCTTTTCTTCCTTCTTTTCTTCTTCGTCCTTCTTTGCTAGTTGCCAAGCTGGAATAGCAGGCTTTCCAAAAGAAAAGGTAGGGCTTTCAGCAGCACCTGGGACGATATCTTTGATGGACTTGTTCAACAGTAAGTTCTTTAAGCTCTTGATTTCTGCTTGTACTTCTTCCAAAACAGCCTTTTGTCCCTCCCTAGTTTTTTCAACAAGTACTGGGAACGTTTCTTTAAGTTCTTTCAACTCGAGCTTGATTATATCGATTTCTTGTTGTTTATCTTTATCTGCATTCATCAAAGTTGTTAGCAGGCTGGACATTTCAGCCAATGAGCTGGATACTTCCTTTGCATGAGATTCCATTCCAGCAATAATATCCTTGGTTTGTTGGTTTGCGGATTCAATAAGTTTTTGCGATCCTTGAAGTTGTTTTTGTATTTCATCTGTATCCGCCTGTACTTTTTCAGCAGATTGAAAGTTGAGGTATGGAGTCAAGTATTGCTAATTAGTTTACTAGTACCTTTGCCAGATATACTGCACCGTATCCAACACCGGCGATTCCCAAAACACCCAAGGTAATATCTTTCCATGAGGTTGGCTGCTGTTGCACTACTACTGTTTGCGGTTTGCTTGGTAAAGGTGGTGGACCAGAAGTTTTCACTTGGGATAATGCAGAATCAATTTCTGCTTTAGTTAATCCTTTTGATTCAAGAAATGAAATGCGTTTATCTAATGGGGCTTCTTGGACTTTAGGGTCACTCAAGAACCTTATTGCACTGCTAATCAATTCTTGTCTGTCGGCCATTAAATTTTTGTCAACTTGTCACATGCCTCTTCTTCACCTGAAAATATCATGATCAAAAAGTATTAGCTGGTCAGATTGAATCGCCTTTATATTAGCATCAAGAGGATACAATATCCAACCTGAGAACCTTGGGTATTTCATCGACAAAAGTTCTGATTGACTGTGAGTTAACTGCCTTCTATTTACAAATTCGTTCAATCATCTACAACTTTTGATATCTCTGTAGTCCGCCATCTACATTTCGCCCGTAATTGCGAAACGTTATTCCGCAAAAAATGTATTGGAATAACATTTGCCATGTCGACGGCCGATGGTCAAATCTCCTCAGTATAGATGACGGTTTCAATTCTCTATTCATCCCATTTAATTTCAAACAGATGATTGATAATCATTTGCTGAGATTTCGGCTAGATTACCATAAAGATGCGTCATGAAAGACAAATGATGAATTATTGGTAAAATGATTTTATTTGCTTCGTGATTGATCTATCCAATTACATATTATTTTCATTCTTTCTACTACAGAAGATATTGGCAAGAGAGTTGAGAGGGTATATGGATTCAATGGTAAACATCCAGCAAGCCAGTAAGATAACTCGCTCGGACTATCAGGTATTTTGCCATACTTTCTTTCAAAATGCAGCCTTGCTGTAGGAGGAACGGATGAAATCAATATTGAAACAAATTCGCGCGCTTTCAAGCATAATGCTTCCAATTCACTTGGGTCCCAATCTGGGTTTGCATCTTCTGGTTCAACGTCTTCGATTCGATCGACCGTTGCTTCATAATAACCAGCGGTTGTTTGTTCAAGAGCGGTGATTTTAAAACGATACACTCCTTGTGTTTCAAGCATGTATCGTGGAAGATCACCTTCTTCGGTAGGAACATAGTCTCCTCTGGTTAGTTGTTCATGTCTTTTAATTTTGACTACGGTTCCATATTCTACACACACTGAACCAGCACTTTGATTGTTTGGGTTGGGCAGTACGACACCAAACTCTCCATTTCCGTCCAAACATCTTTTTATCATTGCCTACATTAAAGCTTCAAGTACTCTGTATCTGGGTTCAAAGATATGGAAGCCTTCCACTGCGTTTGGGAATATTAAGGAACAAATTAAAAGTGGAATCTTTTTACCCCTTAGTTCAAATTCGTCTTCCTTCTCTTCTGCAATCATTTCAATTTCACCAATGATTTCCAATAGAGTTTGGATTGAAGCATCCGGGGATCTCTTCATAAAGTAACTGATGGATGGTAGAGTGGTACGGCAATATGGACAATCAAAAGAATGGTCTAAACTGCTAAGTAAGCATTTCTGGCACCATGTGTGGCCACATGGACTAGTAGTGGGTCGAACAACAGTTCCCAAACATAGTTGGCATTCTATATCACCGGCATCAATTCCGCCTTCAGATGGCTGCAAGTATTTCGATGATTCTGGATAAAAAGAATTGTTGTCATAGCATCTTCCCAATTCCATTTCTTTTCTTAAATCTTGCGCGGCTTCCTTTACCGCATTGTGAACGTCTGACTCTTCAATATTGTCATTTGAATGTATTAACGCTGATATTGCACAGGTTGCCAACATGTGTAAATGCGATTCGTGCATTCTCTGTCTCCACACTACTAATTTCTCTGTTGCAATTCCTCGGCGGTTGTACAGATTCAGTCCATGGGCAATTCTAGAATCTTGAATAGCTTCCTGAAAAAGTGATAATTCGGCTAATGCCTTTGCGCGAATGATATAGGGTAATTGAAGGTTTGGGCATGTGCTTATCGCTGGATCAAAATATGTGCGGATAATCTCTTGCAAATCTTTGTTTTTGTCCAGAGGGGGATCGATAGTCCTGTCATCACACCCACCTTGACACAATTGATCTTTTGGATTCCAATACAATGAAAGACGCTCTTCGCCCTTCTTGACAAGCTCCAGAGCATGCTGTTGTTTAGGGAATAATTTCAAAAGCAATCCAGACAACAAACAATTCAGCTTTTCTTGGCGATATTGGTGTCTAATATTGCAAGAATAAGTCGGACATTTGTAAGTTTGAATAGTATTCGTTTGTTTTGGAAGTCTGAAACAACGTTTGCAAATTGAATATCCACAGGGTAATGTTATTGGTTCGTATAATATCTCCCTGCAAGCCGTACATAGAACCGCCTGTAGTATATTATCTCCTGGTTCCATTTTAAATTGAAAAAAATCTTTCTGAATTCTAGACTTATAGCGGAAAAAACTTGATTTCTCCACAAGCTGCCCAAGCCACTTTCATCGCTTCACCACAAACCAGAATTAAACCGAGGTACAGTGACAAAGACTAGATTTTCCATTTCATAATTTAATCAGTGCTCAATTGGAATAATAATATCAAGGAATTTGAAGAAATTGGGCACTGTGGAAAAACGTGGTGCTGAAAATTTAATTCTTTTTTTGCGTATGTTGGGCAGTAGCATTAAAGTGCTGCTTGTATGCGCCGGTAATGATTAATATTAACAAAGGGAATACATGCCGAAGCCCCATGGGTGATTGGGTGATTAACCATAGCACAAGAAATCCTAAAGACGAAATCAAGGGGGTTATTCTCAATTATAAAGAGTGATTCAAGTATAATACTAGGCGCTGGAGTTAGAGCAAGAGAAAATCAATCAGCGAATCCTAATACAGCGGCAGTATTAGCAAAACGAGGTATCACCTTTGAACACATGACGCAACAGTTCTTGGGCCAACACTTCCAGGAATACGATTATATTCTATGCATGGATAAATCCAACCTCTTGGATCTTCAATCGATGAAGCCAGAAAAGTGTAGAGCAAACATTCAGTTGATCGGAGCCTTTGGTAGTCAGGAGTCAGACGTTCCTGATCCTCATGGAGGAACTATAGAGGACTATGAAATGACGTACACACTGCTCAACCAATTTTGTGATGAATTTGTGGATTATTTTGTAAATAAACATGAAATCTAAAAAAACAATTTTTTTAATTTTCGGTTTCTGGTCAATGTCTGTGTGCATGGAAAAATTAGCATCGATTATTTATTTTGCAGACCAGGGTCACATTCCCCAATAATATCACTTTCTCTTGTTGGACCATTCCCCTTTCGTTGCTTTGTGTTTACGAAGGTTGGTAGTCATGTCCATCTGGCAGCCATCCTTGGCCATCTTTATAAATATTTTTGCAATATTGCGGGCATCATCTATTCCGCTATGCTCCCGTCCTTCAAACTGCATGCCAAGGTCACTGAGCATGTCGTTCAAGCTGCCACTCCTGCTCTTGGTGTAGAATTCTCGATACTTTTTACGCAAATCTATAATCGAAAACATGAATTCCGGTCTTCTAATTTGGTTGTAGACGAGTTCCTTTTCCATAAAGTCTCTTAGGTCCCTATTTAAAATGCTACTTACCATATGCCATCAGTTACGAATATACAGTTAGAAAACGGAGGCGGATCAATATCCGATAACCAATTCAAGAACTCTTGGAATACAACTGAAAATTCATCGGATTTGCCAACCATTTCTTGTGTGATACCAGTTAATTTTGTACAAAAATCTGATAATTGAGGATTTATCACTGGCCTTACGTATCTGTGAAATTCCTTTTCCTGATATCAGAATATATTACAATTTCAAAAGTGCTTCCATTCACCAGAATCACGGGAAACTCTATAATTTCATGAGCGTAATCAAAAGATGAGTTTTCCTGGCATGTCGCTTCAACATCAAACACCAGGTAATAGTCGTATGAATCCTTTCTGTATTAGATGCATTTACTTTACCGGTAACGGCCTTTGCTGCTGCTTTTTGATTGCCGCTTTCAATTGCTTCTTCATTTCCAATAGAGTCTTTTTCGGTGTGATCCCCAGCTCTGTCAGTTGTTTAACCAGACTGTCGACATTGGGTGTTGAGCTGATTTCAACTTGTTCATTTTCCATTTTTTGGAAAACAGAAAACAAGTCGATGAGAATATCACCAGAAATTAGTTTGATCCATTAGATCATACAGCTATGATGTTATTTGGCACCGGTGTTGGTCCATTAATGGGAAGGAGCCAGATGAATGCTAAAAATCACCATGCGGTGAATTGTTGGTGGATAAAATTCAGCAGGAGTCAAGTTCATCTTCACAAGCCAGAGATTTCCGGTAGAATCGCTTTCGCATTGACCTTTGAAACAATATTGGCCTAAAATCGGTATTTCCTCAATGGTTTGATTATTTGGGCAGTTCATGGGCTTTGTTCCCAATTTATCAGCCAAGGCATTCAGGCGAAACTTGGAACTCAAAAGCAAGTGTTAATTAATGTTTCAGCAAGCCAATGGCTCCAATTGATGACGTTGATAGCAGTAGATTCCGCAAGTACAGGAGAATATATATTACAATCATGCAACACAATCATCGTCTGAGAAGTACCCTTGAAGAAACTGTGTAACCTCAAAGTCACGAATAATTGATTTTCACGCTGTCCATTCCAAAAAAGGACAGCGGCACCTCTTTCAACCCTCTCCAGGATGAACGCTAGGACATTTGGAATATCTGAAAGGCAATGATATATCAGCCTGAGAACCATGTTTTACCTGCTCTACCTTACTTGACAATGTTAATTTGCATTAATTAGCCGCTGCGGCCAGCTTGAGGTAATTCCCGCTAAGCCGTTCGTTCAAAACAATTTCAAAACCAAAACAGGGATTGACCCCGAGCCAAACTACGTGTGGCTTGAAAGCCCACAGCTAATATAAAGGGACCATAGAAGCAACTCCAAATAACATTAACTTAATATGCCGTTGAACAGATCGAAATACATTAAAAAGAGAATCATTGGTTTCGAAGCTTCATTCGAGCACTCATATATCAGCCCAATGTACAAATCAACCAATTTACAAACCAAGCCTGAAAACATTATATCCCATTTCGACCAAGAATATCTCTCCGACGACGCTTCAATGGCATCCAGCGTCTCTTCCTCTGATTCAGAAGTGATCTTTATCAAAAGGAAACACTCGGATCCTATTGCTGTTAATTCATATATCAAGGCTAGCCGGGGCGAGTTGAAAGCTGTTGAAGACCAAATTAATATGGAAAACTACCAGAAGGAAAGCCGAAAGCGCACTATTATACGCAAGTAATAATTTAATATCATATTTACATAATAGAATAAACATATCATTCACTTTAATTTCGCTTTAATTATTCCGCCTACCGCATTCCATAATATTCTTAGAATGGAAGTTCTCATCAAAAAGGAATTAAGTTGCAGGGTACCTGCGGCTTGTTGAGCTGTTTTTGCGTAAATGAAAAAGTACAATTTATTTACTATTGAGAATCTTCTACTTCTTTAACCTCGGCAGTCATCAATTTCAAACGTGCCATCGCCTGGCTAGCCAAATCCATTCGTCCAATTTTCTTGAAATGGAGTGCTTGCTGTTTTGACAGTGCAATCGCCTCTTTAACTTGTTTAAGGTACATTGGCATGTCCAGCGCACCCAGTTGTATGCTGGTTACTAGCATATTCATCTTAATCTCGTAAGAGTTTTTCAAATCCAACAAATCTTCTTGTGGTGTTTTGGATTCGGCGATTTTCTTTAGTATGTTTCCATGTTCATGTTCAAGAACTTGATTCGAGGCTATTAAATCCGGACTGGGTTAAGAAATGGTTACTTTAAGAAATTAATAATGTACTCTTCATTCTCGGCATCTTGATTCAAACTTGCAGTGGAAGTGTTTACCGAGGTCGATGCCTTTGTTTCAGCCAATGGTACACTGAGCTTTTCTTGCGGTTCCTTTTCTTTTGAGTCTTTCTTTGGAGTTGATTGTACGAATGGTGTTTCAGCTTTTTGTGGGGGTGGTTTTACAGTTTCTTTGGCTGTTGTGTTGGATTGCCCAAAAGAAAGCACAAGCCATTTATCTGTATTCTTTACCATGTCCGCTTTGATTAGCGGTGCCCTCATTCGTATCTTGATTTCAACTTTCCCTCCAGTTGCTTTTCGGGGATTACTAACATCCATAATCTACATTAGTTTCAGTTACTGGTAAAATCTCATGAATCTCCCTTTTAGAAAGCAAGTCGTCCAATTTTAAGGTTATCTTGCCAAGAGTCACGCGCTTCGCCAACATTCCAAAGAGAGACTTTGTTAGATAGAATACTTCAAAGGTAGCCTTCTTTCTCTCTAGGAAGCGTTGGAATCCTTTGGTCCTTTCAATTTTGATTGTTTTCTTGAATACATAATCTACCGTTAGCGGCCACTCACCTGGACTGGTTCCCTTCTTTATCGCAGTTTCTCCTTTCCCTTCTGGGTTAGTTCCTGCGGATGTAAATGGCCACCCAAAGTCAAACGAAACGCCAGATTCTACTTCGCTAACATCTTTAACTATGATATCCATTCCTTTAATGATGTTTAGCTCCAGTTCATCCAAAGCGACATCTGTGTGTGTTTGTGCTATCACATACTCCAAAGTGGTGTATGAAAAAGAAAATGGCAGGGCAGATGGATTAAGAGGAATCTTTTTGAAGGAGAGTAACGTTTCCTTATCCTGCAGCAATGCCTTTTTCCTTTTGTGAAATTCCAAAGCCTTCTCTTTCTCACTTGCAGTAAAGTATTGGGCAGACAGTCTTGTGCACAACTGGATTTGAGACTCTAATGTGCTTTCGAGATGATTGATTAATTCGTCACATGAACCAACCGTCGCTGTGTTAATTTCACTTTCGGCAACGCTCGAGTTGGGGGCTTCTGTAAGCTGGGCAGGTGGATCATTTTCGGTTGGTGTGTTATTCACTAACACACTTTTGGGAGTTTCAGGAATATTCGGACTAGTGATAGGGGTAGATTGGGGAGATTTGGCATCACCTTTAGTTGGAGTGTTAGCAGGAGAGGACTGTGGGAATTCGGGATGCGGTGGTGCTTGAAAATCAACAGCTCCTGTTGCAATGGCATTTTGAATAGACCTTGACACTGCCAGCATTTCCCTAGCCTTATCCAAATCGTTCAATTTTTTGTAGGCAAGGGCTGCTCTTTTGTATTCCAAGCTTCTCTCTTCCAATTCTACAGTATCAATAAATTCCAAATGCTCTTCCTGATTACTCTCAACAGCTTCTTTTGCTATTAATGGTTCTTCAACTTTTGGAGTTTGAGGCGTTTCCAGTTGTGCCTTGACAGGACTGGTTGGTGTAAAAGTATTTAATGGCGCAGTTTTAGTAGCTTGCAGATCTTGTATTCTCTTTTCCAATTCCTTTGCAGCTTTTAAACTGTCCAATGCTCCCACGCGATCCCCTCCTCGCTTTTTATTGAGAGCTTTGATTTTCTCCAACTGCACATATTGGGCAAGTACAGCTATATTTGTTGACTTTAGCTTATATTCCAAGGAAAGCTCTGCATCCGCGGATTCAGTTTCAGGCTCTTCTTGGTGAACGCTCTCCTTCTTTTGAAGTTGTTCTTCATGTTTAGCAGGTGATTCAATAACTGTGTGTTCAATGTGCCCACCTGCAACTGCATGTAATTCAGCCAAGAGATGGGGATCATTCATATCTTCATCCGTAAAGTCAACATGGACATCCTCTTCCGCTTCCACGACTGGAATCGAAGCAAGGATACTATCTACATCGACTGTCTCCATAACAGGCTTTTCTTTAACCACTTTTTGTTTTGCAGGTTTGGGTTGTTCCTCCACTGTCATTGCTGCAAGCTCTGCCAATAGATCAGGGTCATTCAAATCTGCATCGCTAAATTCAATTCCATCCAAATTCAATTCACTCTCGAAATTCTGTGTTGCTCCCTTTCCTGATTGAAATCCGAACATTGAATTCTTTGAAATTCGAAAAAACAAATCACAAGCAACCAGAATGGCGATCAATTCACCGTTCAGAAAAGCTACACCAAAGCCTAAACGTGAGAATATCAAGGATACAGTCATGTCTTTTTTCCCCAATTTATGGATGCGATTAATGATTTCGATCAATTCGTTAGATTTCGATAATTGGTTCTCTCAGTCCAGGTACATATCAGTAACATAGTATTGGAATCGTTTTGTTTTTGAATGTCACCCAGTTGATGATAAAGATATACCAGCAAGATAACGAAGAAATATTGGAATTGAAATCCCATATCATTATCGACGACGAACCACAGGGATTTATCTCAAAGATATTTAACGTAAATATCGAATTGAATGTAGCTTCATGTCTTGGAACTTTTCTTGATTGCAACCAGCTTTCTCAATGCAATTGTACTGTTAGGACTTCAATACAAAAAAGTAGTGTTATTTCATCAACCTACCCAAGCTGCATTTCCCGAAAGTGAGTATAATCAAGATTGGGATTTGGAAAAGAAAACACGCAATGCAAAATTGATCATGATTGAGCCTGATGAACATACACCAATAACAGAGCCGGAATTAAAATGGGTAATGACGGTTTGGAATCCTTCAGGTAAATTGTTTCTGATACAGATGGATGTTTAAATCTGTTTACGTGGTTCTCCCCACCGCAAGTTCTAATGGTGTACATTGCTGGGACTGGGAATGTTATAATTGCTTACTTTACAGCCATCACGGTAATTATTTCTAATTTGAGATTTATTTCCTGGTGGATTCATACAGGCAGCGAATGATAGATGCAGATATTCTGGCTGGACAGCTGGTACTCGATAGTATCGGTATTACAAAGCCAATTACATGGGCCAAGTCTCCTTCAAAGAAAGATTAAGCATATCAATAAAATAATGTTTTTTATTGTGGTCTTCAAGTTTTCCACGGTTAATTTTTCCTGCCAATTTTGACATGTCCAACTTATCTCAGAGAATCAAAAATATGCAAATTTCCTCCAAAATCAAGCTGCGTAATCAATAGTAACAGTAGATAGGTCTCGCATGTTGACTGCAAAAGGGCAGGAAATCAAAGAAGCAATTGAATACACGCTTGGATCTTTGTTCACACTGATTGTGATCTTGTACGCAGCAGTTAGAGCTCATAAAGTATACACACAAGTAATATTTGCTGACTCTAGTTACCTGCTACCTTTTCTACCACATCTGTTCCAAAAGCACTGCCAATTGAATTGGCAAACCAATTCTTTCCAAATCAATTACCTCCGACCACTTTTGAATTCCCAGCATTCACTGTATGTGTACCAGCACACACTACTATCAAAGTTACAACTTGTGGTGCAAAGCAATACCCAATTGAAGCAATCAAGTCTTGTGACCTTTTGGGAATCTACAATAGGACCATGACAATCCAAGGACAGACTGTTCCATGTGTGACCGTTCATGATTTGCCTGGCTCTCAACTAGTTGCAAACTCCAACCAAGATTCTTTTGTTCTCGAATTGCAAGTAGTAGCTCCACCAAATGTTACAACTGAAGCCATGGTAACAGCTCATCATCACTTGGGGCCAAATGTAACCCCAACCCTAGATTTCGACAACTTTTTCGATGTTGGTGCTTCTAGCATGGTTGAAATCATGGGCAGAAAAGTGGTGGAAATTGATATTAATGAAGACATTCAGTATGATTATGATCTAAAGTCTTCAACAGTTGTAGAACCAAACCAGCCAAATACCAGAATCGCTCTTGAGTTCTGGTATCCACAACTTGAAATTACCTACACTAAAACCTTTTTGCCATTCGACAAGGTAATTTTTTTTGACGCAGAACAACTGGTTAGGAGAAGTTGGTGGGTATGCGTGTCTCATGTACTTTTTGCTTCGATTGATCCTGGGAATCACTGTCGCTGCGTTCAAGAGAACTGACGCCTTGTCCATGGTAGGCACCAGAGAATATATCGAAAACGTAGAAGAAAGCCAAGGATTTGCCAGACTTGGCCATTAGATTGATAAATGCTTACATTTATTATTTTTTCTTTGTTTCCCCAAACTCAATATCGTCTTCCGATATCCCAAAATTCTGAACAATAAAATCAAATATGTCATCAGATACATCACCGCCAATGGCAATTTCCTCTTGTCCGGCGCCGTTCTTTACTACAGCACCACTAGTAGCGAATTTGTTGGCAAATGTCTTGGCAGCTTTTTTCAAGTCAACATCTACATCAAAAGATAAATACCAAACAGCTCCAATCCTTTGACATTTGTAATTCTCTTTCGCTTGGTTCTTTCAGTTATGGTAATTACAACTTGTTTAACAACTTTCTTTTTCTTTTTGGTTTCCTGTTTTTGTTCCTGAGGTTGTTCTTCCTTTGGTTCTGCTCTCTCCATTCCTGTATATAAACAATCAGGTTACCATCTGGATATAGCTCTGCGAATAACGCAGAGTCGTTTTCCTGCAGCCATGCTTTGCATTCCGCCAAAGTTGATCCAAATTCACAGTACTGATATTAGCGATCAATTACTTCTGGAGGCATGGAGCACACTCCGCAATATGTAATAGGCTCGATTACCCTCGTTGTTATAGATAGTGAATCTAATTTTTCTACAATTCCTTCACTCATTTGAAAATAACAAAAAAAATTTCAACATACAGTTTGTTTATTTGAGTTTCTTTTTCAGACTGTCAATCTCCTTTTGGGATAGCTCTGCAACAATTTTGCCCATTTCAGTAACGCTTCCCACTTGTTTGGCATTTTCATATTCTGGTGCGCTGCGTTGACACTCTCCATATTTTTCATCTGTTAGTTGGAGCAAAGTTGGTCTTTCTTTCAATATATTGAAAGCAGGTGCAAGCTCTGCACAGCCTGAAAATAGTTTGAATCGGCAGAATACATACATTCCAAGTCTAGCTCTTGAAAGTGCAACAATCAATCTTCTAACATCTCTTAGATGGCCAACGTGCTTGGTTCTTACCAGGGATAGCAATATATAATCTGCTTGTTGACCTTGGAATTGATCCACCGTTGATACCACCGGTTTCTTGAAAAGAGGATTCCATGCACACCTTTTGTTTAGCACATCATTAATCAACTCCTTTTGTCCATTGTATGTTGTTAAGATAGCAATCTTTTCTGAAGGATATCTGAATTAATCTAAAATTACCCCAATAGACGCATATATTGGTATACAGCTACCACGTATTCTGCTTCTCCCAAGTTTTGAATAAAGTGAGGTCTAGGTGCAGTTTCACCTTGACCGTTGAAATCCGCAACATTAATTGCTTGATATTCATATACAAAACCCGGATTCATCTTTTTCATTTCAGGCAAATCAATAGGGAGGTCCAACAGTTTTTCATAATTCCATCGGTATAAATCAGCAATTGAAGGTCTAGATCTTCCTTGATAGTCAAGGTTAATAGAAGGTACACCTAGTCGGATCAACCGTCTGAATAAGCTCTGCTCCATATTGGCATATTTTCCACAAGCTTGATTTTGAACAATTGGAGGTAGTTGGTGGTGATCTCCGATAAGAACAATTCTAGAGAGTGGAGATCGGTTTAAATCAGTGTCGTGTGCCTGCAAAAGTAATGGAATAAACGATTCTACTTCCAACATCTGACCTGCTTCTTCCATAATCACCGTATCATACTTGAATCCTAAACGCACTAGTTCACGACGCTTCAATGAAGCATGAGTGCTGGTCATTGCAATAATTCGAGCCTCCTTCACCAAAAGATAGTTAGCCCTTTCCCTGTTGGTACGCAGCAATTCAAATGGTCGAACTTGTTCACATTCTTTGAACAGACTTTCAATGTGTGCATAGTAATCGTGTGCAAGGTCAGAAGCTTCCTCTACTGATTGACAGTTGTCAAGCACTTTTGATTTAACGGACTTGATAAAGTCTGTGAATGGGAATTCCTCAACGACTTGCTTCAATTCCGGGGCTGTACTGTTCAACATTTCGCTATACTTGGCCCATCTTGGTTGAATTTCAGTGGTGAAAAAGTATCCAGCGTTTTCACAAGTGTGAGCATGTGCAATTGGAAGTGACAATGAACTGGCTAGGGTTTCAATTTGCTTCAAAAGAGAGATTCGCAACTCTAGGAATGACTTTAGCCTGCCAGCTTTTCCCCACGATTCAGTTGAGTTCAAATCTTCGTGGCCATGGCCCAATCGAAGTAAATGACGGGGATTGATATTGGCATTTGTAATCTTTTCAAACAAATGATTCAATGCTTGGTTACTCTTTGTGATCAAAAGCATGTGTGTATTTGGATGCTGGTTATAAATATTTGAAATAATCTGAACTGCCACATCAGTTTTTCCAGTTCCTGGAGGACCAACAATCAGAGATAGACCAGTTGAGCACCCAGATCTGATAGCTTGGACTTGTGTCGGAGTAAATTTGAGCTTGTTAATTTTTGGCTTTTCCACTAGAGATCTCGAACGATAACTTTTAACCAAGATTCCCTCTTTCTGCCCACTCGATTTCCTTTTTTTGCTCGTAGTTTCTTCCTCCTCGGTAAATTCAGAGTCTGGGAACGTCAAAACATAGGGAGGAACTAAAGTTGGAGATTTCTTTTCTTTCTGGGCAATCAAAACCTGTTGTCAATGCAAGCTTACACTAGATGGGAAAGATTCCTCCAGATGTTTCCAGTTCAAAAATGTATATCCAAAATCGATTGTTTTTGAAGGGTTGTTCATCTTTGAGTAATGCGCTTGATGTCTATCGCCATATCCGAGAACGACATCCTGCAGCCAATCAGGCACAACCAATTCACTTTGCATCAAATCTCGAATAGTTTCCAAAACGCTCTTGAAATTATTTTGTGCAGCATTTCTTCTTACAATAACGTTCAATGAACCATATATTTCGTATGGGTCACCAACTTCTCTCAAGTCTTGCTGGTATTGATTGGTATCAAAAAGAACTCTAATGTGACGATTGTGTGTGTTTACTTTTGCTTCTCCATTAGCTTCTGGCTGAGTTGCGCTCGCAAAATCGTGAACTGGTTCGCCATCATCTCCAAGCAACTCGTAAACTTCGCATCCACGAATGTATTTGATTCCGAACCGCTTTCTAAAAGCTTTTCCATTCAATCTAGCCTCCTTTCCAGTTATTTCAACTTCGTTGTAGCTTGGAAGCATTTGAAGTGCTACCAAAAATAATGTATCGCTTGGTTTGATGGCATCCCATTCCTTCTTGATGGAATTATTGTATCTCTCCAAAGAAAATGTGATATCAGCTTTGACAAATGAAGGAACAAGTTCAGTCAATCTTGGTAATCCAACTTCGTCAATTTGGATCTAATATTAACATTGAAATACTTGATTTAAAGGACATGCCATTCGAGACCAACCAGTAAATATTGTGCGGTCATGTGGACCAGAATGATCTGCATTGTATTTTGGATTCAACCTGAGCACCACATCTTCTAAATCCTGCCTAATTGCATATGCACATTCCAACTTGTACAAATCAAAATTTCGCAAAAGATAGTCATGGAGAGTCAAGAATTGAATTCCTAATTTTGGAATCGCAATAGGATCAGTATTGTTGAATACATGGTTAGGGACAACGGTCAAGTCATCAAATATAAATTCCTCGTTTGGATATAGTGGTTCAGCATTGATTACATCCAACTGAGAAATCGACTTTCCAAATTCAAACTCCAAAGAGTCGAGAATAAAGTCAAACTCGAATGGTTCATCAGCAAACGATCGCGTTCTGATTCCTAATATTGTAGCGAGCTGGGCAAGAGTATCCAAAGGTACTTTTTCGAAATGCTTCTTGAATGATTTTTCTAATGATCCCAGACTAGCAAAAATAAATTCTTGCAATTCATCTTTGAAATGAATAAAGCAAGTCTTTTGAATTCTTGACATTTGTTCATGCTGCCTTTCGATCATTTCATAGCGGTTTAGTGGCTGTCCAGTTAGATCATCGATTTGGAAGAATGCATAGAATTCCAATCGCTCCACAAGCTTGTGGACAGTAGTGTTTTCGCTTTCCAAGTTTTTGAAAAACTCGGATGATAGAATCAAAGGCATAACCAAATGATCATGGAACAGTACATTGAAATATCTTCTAGTAAAAATTTGCGACAACAAGTCTACCAGAAATTCGAGGAATCTATTTGCATACATTGTAAGATTTGCCTCTGTATTCTCTTCCAGCATTGTTAAAAAGTCGACAATTAGCTTTGATAAGTAGGAAGAATACAAATCCAACTGAGCCTTGTTTTTCGCTTATTTAAAATAAAATTACCATTGGAATGCTTGGCATTCATCTTGTTCCAGCTCCTATTACGATCTTCATCTTCAAGCTCAATCTGGAGCCTTTCCGGTAGCAAATTCTTCCAAATACTTATTGATACCAGTTTCATCCACTCAGATCTAATTTCTGGGATCTCCAAGGAAGTATTGACATTAATCAAGAATTCCAAAATGATTTGTTTTTCTTTCAAGCTTTGAGGTTTCAATTCCAACACAAGGTTGAAAATCTGGGAAAACTTTTGAACATGATTGAATGGAAGCTGCTGGCGATATTTCTCATTGATCATTAGACAAATGGAATACAGCAGCTCGTCAGACTTCTTTTTTCCGTCTAAAAGCGGTATCATTGAGTCCAAATACGATCGATACTCAAGCAATTGCAAATGCTTTAACGTCTTGATTTCATTGTAAATCTTGCCAACGTTTTCAATGTCGACTTCCTTTTGTAACAATTTCAAAATTTCATTATTGTTTGATTCCTGTTCCGGTTCAACTTTTTCCAGAATGATTTCTAGTTCTGGTTCTTGGATTTGTTCTTCTACTTGTGGCTCCATTTCCACATCATCTGGTTGTGCAGGTTCAAAGAAACCTAGATCAGTCATTTTTTTTGAGAAACTAAAAATATTGAAAACTTGAGAAATTGATTAGCATTACGTGGAAACTATTAATTTCACCTTTGGATTGGAAACTGATACAACTGGCTGGTTCTAATCTCACTGCAATTCTATCGCATTTTGCTCAAACGGAAGCGGTATAATAATAACTATTTGGCCAAGGTTTTTGGAGTGAATTATTTAGCAACAGAGCAAGATATGAGCGACAAATCTTTGGTTTCACTGTCTCAAGCCTCACAAGATTTTTCTTTTTTTTTTCAAAGCTAAAAATATAATGGTGGTCAAAAAGAAATTCATTGACCCAAAAAACTCTGTAAAATTCCAGCTGGTTCATCGCTCGCAAAGAGATGCGAGAATTGCTGATGAAACAGCTTCACCCTATGTGTTACAACCACTTCCACCTTCTCAAAACTTGTTGAAAAAAGGAATTATCCCTAAATTTGACTATGGACATATGGTAGACGAAGATTTAAGGGATGACGACGATGATGAAGAGTGGGAGGAAGATCCTGAAGCGGAAGGTGAACTACCGGACGAAGAATACATTGAACAGGTTGCTTACGATGGGTTTGATAAATCTAAAAATGATTACAGCAAGAAAGCAGAGCACGATGCTTCCAATTTTGGTGTTTATTTCAGAAACCAAGATGAGTATGACTATTTGCAGCACATGAAGGAAA
Organism: Boothiomyces sp. JEL0838; assembly: GCA_027604245.1. Lineage (NCBI taxonomy): Eukaryota > Fungi > Chytridiomycota > Chytridiomycetes > Rhizophydiales > Terramycetaceae > Boothiomyces > Boothiomyces sp. JEL0838. The sequence goes on from JADIIY010000019.1 coordinate 110,102, forward strand.
TGGGCACAGATCCAACAGCGGTATTTTTGGCCCCAAAAACAGGAAAGAAAGAAGCCAATGTGGGGATCAAATTTCATGATAAAAATGATGCTGAATCCATGGACTCCAAAAAGATTTCAATTCCTTCTGATGTATTTGCTTCCGAAAATGAATTGGATATTGGCTTGTTGAATCAACCTGCAAATTCAATTGGTATGCAACTGGATGTGGACCCAAAGATTAGAGAAGTATTCAATGCTCTAGATGACGAAGAATATGTGGAAAATGACTTGGACGATGACTTTTTCGACGCATTCCATGAAGAAGAATTGCCTGAAAAATACAAGGATATCGAGCTGAAATCTTATAAAGGATATGAGCATGAATTATATGGAAATGAAGATCAAGAAGAATGGGTGAAGGAATTCAGAAAGTTCCAAAAACACCAAGAATATGAGAGCGATGATGAATTTGAATCGTAATACTATTTAACATTAGTGATGATGAAAGTGCCATTACACCAAAGAATTACGCTAGGACGAAAGGTGCCAGAACTGCCACGACATCTTTCTCTATGAGCTCTTCCGCAATGTTTAGAAATGAAAAGTTGACTTTGCTTGATGATCAATTTGAAAAAGTTTTAGCCGAATATTCTGATGACGAGATTGGTGAATTGGATGGAGAAGATGAAAATGTAATGGGAGATATTGATGCACTTGACCAAACTATTGACAACGAAAGATTGGAAACTATGTTTGATGAATTCTTGGAGAACCTTCAAATTATTGGGGCTCGCCGTACACTCATCACTCGTAGACCAGAAGAAGCACTAGATGCAATTAGAACAGAGTTGAAGGAGGACGCTAAAAAATTGGTTGAAAAATATAGTGTGGTAGAGGAAGAGACAGAAGTAGATGACTCGTTACTCCGACTGCCTGAACCAAAGAAAGAGCAATGGGATTGTCAATCTATCCTTTCAACCAGCTCCAATGTATACAACAGACCAAAAATCATCCAAGAAATCTCAAAAGGAGTACCAAAGATTAAACTACGCAAAGGAATTCCAAGTGTGATACCCGAACATCAAGAACCTGAATCAGAAGAGGAAGAAGATGTAGAGTACGAAGAAAGAGGTATGTTTCAACTAATTTAGTAAACAAAGGTACATCAAGAAAGGGAGAATCCAAAGAAGAAAAGAAAGCAAGAAAGGCTGCCATCAAACAAGAACGCAAAGAACGTAGAGAAACAAAGAAAGCCACCAAATCCATGTTCAATGATGAGAAATCAAGACAGTACAGGTTGCAACCTAATCAAAAACTTCAAGAGCATTCTATTCATATTCAATAAATTTATTAAGGTGATCTAGATCTTTTTCTTTTTTCGGATCTGTGCCTATCTGACCTGTAATCTCGTTTATCATACTTTCGGTCTCTTGTGTACCGATCATCTCTTGACTTTTCATGGTCATAGTATCCATCTCTGCATTCATATCTTGAATCTCCATGTCGCGAACCCCTTTTGTCTTCATGTCGAGAATCCCTCCTATTATCGTACGATCGTTTACCATAGTCTCTCCTATTCGAATCCCGGTCTTTATAACGGTCATGTCGATCATGATCTCGTTCTCTGTGTCTTTCACTACTGTTGTCGTTAGAATGATCATGTTTTTGCTCAGTTTCAACATTAATGTTTCCATCCTCTCCTTCAAAAGCCAGATCATAAGAAGCATCTTCTTGTTTACTGTTACTAATTCCCATAAAGCCGCTTGGGAGTTTGGAAACCGATTGTGAGAAATCAACATGGATTCTTCGATCATCAATCAACACGTTATCCTGGATTAATAGGTATTACCATTTTTGCGTATGCTTCTTCGCAGTCATCTTTATTTTCGAATTCAATGAAGGCATATCCCAAACTATTTCCACTTGCTCTATCTCGTACAATTTCACAACTAATATTAATTACAATTACCTAGTTATCTTACCAAAACGACCAAATATAGTCTCCAAATCTTCATCTCTAGTTATTGGATTCAATTTGCATACAAACAAGACATTTTCTGGTGGTTTGATTTCTGCAAATGGCAAATCACCAAGCATTTCTAGTGTAAGTGTTCTTGCTTTGATTTCATCCAGCTGCTTCTGCTTTTCAAGCTCTTCTGGTGGTAGATCAGGCACTAATTCTTCGTCTTCTCCAATTCTTGATGATTTCAATAATTCTTCTGATGGCAAAGGCGATCGCGAAGGTTCAATCAATCCTTCTGGATCATCAAACGGATCGTCCAAAATAATGGTATGTTTAATCCTTTAATAAGAATAAAAGTACCGTATATCACGAAATGGTCTGTTTTCAGAATCACACAACACAGCATTAATCTTATCCAATACCTCGAATCCTTCCGCAACTTCTCCAAATATCGCTTGCTTCCCATCCAAATAATCCAAGTGGTTATCAGTCAAGGTAATAAAGAATTGTGATGCAGCCAGGGGTTTATTATTAGCGAAATTCGTTGCAAAGCTAACCAGTCCCCTCTTTTTATGCTTCATTGTCTTTTTAATCTCTGGAATAAAGAACTTGCGGTCCGGTCCGTTAATCAACCCCCAAATAGACTCTCCGCCCTTTCCAGTCGACGTTGGATCACCAGTCTGACAAATGAAATCTTTTTGAACAGAGTGAAATAAATGAAAATTGTAGTATTTCATCTTGCATAATTTTATGAAATTTGTGCTGGATTGTTTGCATTCATCTACGAACAAGTCTATTACTATCTCTCCGAGAGACGTTTCAATCAACACTGACATTTACAAGATTGGGAAAAATTTTGACTGTATGAAGAAAATCCTTGTCACTAGAAGATTGCCTCCGCTTACTCAATTGAAACTTGAATCTTTGAATGTCAAACTTGAGCAATGGGATTCATATACGGATCCGATTCCCCGAGATGTGCTCCTCAAGCAGTTGCCTCTGCAGGATGGATTATTGTGTATGCTTACAGACAAGATTGACAGCGAAGCCCTCAAAGGAACCAATTTACAAGCAATTTCAACCGTATCTGTAGGAATGGATCATATTGATCAAGAAGAGTGTAAAAAGAGAAATATTCTATTGGGGAATACTCCAGATGTATTAACAGACCACACAGCAGAGTTATGCATGGGACTCTTACTTGCAACACTTCGTAAATTCCCATCAGCTATTGATTCGGTAAGGAACGGTAGTTGGTCTACTTGGGATCCTGTGTGGATGTGTGGTAGCGGGTTAAGAGGCAAATCTGTTGGTTATAGATTGTTAATTCAGGGATTATAGGATTAGGGAGAATTGGGCAAGCTATTGCGGAAAGAATTGTACCGTTCAAACCAAAAGAGATATTATATAGCGGCCAAACTAGGAAAGATACTACCTTTAAGAGCAAGTTTGTTGGGTTTGAAGAATTAATCAAAAGCAGTGATGTAGTGATATGCTCATGTGCCTTGACACCAAAAACAAAGCATTTGATTAGGTATGAAACAATCAAGCAAATGAAGCCTAGTGCTTACTTGATTAATATAGCCAGAGGAGGTATATTGGACCAAGATGGTCTAGTTCGTGCCTTAGAAGAGGGCCATTTGAGCGGTGTAGGGCTGGATGTAACTGATCCAGAGCCGCTGGACCCTAAACATCCTCTAGTAACCAAGTTTGGTGACAAATGCATGATTCTTCCTCACATTGGCTCCGCAACTATGGAAACCAGAGAAGCGATGGCAGATTTGGCTCTAGAGAAGCTACTACAGAATCTCGGAATAAACAATTAACACTTATTTAACAGTCTCTGGGATCGATTTGCTCTGATCGCAAGTACTTGAGGTATCAACTATAAAACTTACTAAAACTCCTTTGACATAATTGGAAGCACCAGACAGAATCCATGTCTAGCAAGATTTTTTTATTATTTATTAGTTGACGCTTCTTTTCTCGCTGCATCTTGCAGTAGTTCTGTATCAATTTTATGTGCAGGTAATTTAACATATCTCACGACAGACCCTCTAATAAAAGAATTCTTGACCGACATCTGAATTAAGCAATATTACCATGTGAGGAAACTTTTCCTGATCGCAGACTTGAATATTATCCAGTTTAATGTTTAGAAATTGATCGACTGAAACCAGAGTTCCTTCAATTGACAGGTCATTCTTTAGCTCCACTGTGACTGTGCTTCCGATAAGAGTCTTGAAAAATGAATAAAAAAGCTTGGTTAGCGAGATGTACCATTGAAATTTACGAGACTTTTTTTTTCTTTTTTTTCTAGGAATGAGTGAAAATACAGAGGAAAAACAAACTTTTGAATCATTGGTAATTGGAATTAATATTAGGGATTGATTCCGGAATTGGTAAGCGCATGTCATACTTTGGGATACAAGAATCCAACGAGTATTCAGGTTGCTTCGATTCCAGTGGCATTGGAAGGGAGAGATATCATTGGGTTAGCACAAACAGGGTCTGGAAAGACAGCTTCATTCGCATTACCAATATTGCAGAAATTATTTCAAAATCCACAACCACTGTTTGCTTGTGTAATGGCTCCAACAAGAGAATTAGCAGTACAGATTAGCGAACAGTTTGAAGCCCTTGGATCGAATATTGGAGTGAAATGCGCTGTTATTGTCGGTGGTATGGATATGATGAGTCAATCCATCGCATTGTCAAAGAAACCACATATTATTGTTTGTACGCCAGGTAGATTGGTGGACCACTTGGAGAACACCAAGGGATTCAATTTGAAGAATTTGAAATACTTGGTGATGGATGAAGCCGACAGATTATTGGATTTGGATTTTGGAGTTGAAATCGAAAAAGTGCTCAAAGTCATTCCTAGAGAACGAAACACTTTTCTATTCTCTGCCACCATGACCACCAAGGTAGAAAAGTTACAGAGAGCATCTTTGGTAAATCCTGCCAAGGTAGAAGTAGCCCAAAAGTAATTCTATATTAACGTAGATATTCAACTGTAGATTCATTGTTGCAGTACTATTTATTCTTTCCCTTCAAGCACAAGGAATGCTATTTAACTTATCTGCTCAATGAAATGGCAGGAAACACTTGTATAGTATTCACCCTTACCGTCGCATCTACTCAGAAGCTATCTCTTATGCTTAGGAACCTGGGCTTTGAAGCTGTTTGTCTTCATGGGCAAATGACTCAACCAAAGCGTTTGGGTGCGCTGGCAAAGTTTAAATCTGGGGCTAGAAATATCCTGATTGCTACCGATGTTGCTAGTAGAGGTTTAGATATTCCAGAAGTAGATGTAGTCATCAACTACGACGTTCCGCAAAGTAGCAAGGATTATATTCACAGAGTAGGAAGAACAGCAAGAGCAGGAAAGAGTGGTAAATCCATTACTCTAGTTACACAGTAATTATTATTGACGTAGATATGATATAGAATGGTATACTAGAATCGAGCACGCCATTCAAAAGAAACTACCGGAATATCCTACTGCCAGAGACAAGAATGCCATCCTATTGCTCCAGGAAAGGGTTGGCGAAGCGTGTAGGATTGCTCATATGCAAATGAAGGAAGAAAATCAGAATAGAAAGAGCAAGAGACAGGATGGTGACGATGAGGAAAGCGCTCTACTGCAATCTACCAGGGGCAAAAAGTTTAAGAAAAAGAAATAAATTAATGTGCTTTACAATAGCGGATAACTTACTGCTATTAGTGGATAGATTCTATTAACCGCAGATATATGGTGCATTAGGTTGCCACGTAAGCAATTTTTGCTTTTCAACAAAAATGAACTTGATCTTGTTCATCCTATCAACCCTCTCCCTAGCCAGCGTCGTTGTTTTAACCCCAAAGAATATCGACAGTATAATCGATGGGTCCAAGCATGTCTTGGTTAAATTCTATGCACGTAAGCATTTACTAACATAGCATGGTGCGGAGTAACATTCACTAATGTAGCATTGTAAAGCAATGGCTCCAACATATGAGCAATTGGCAGAGAATTTTGCCAAAGAAAAGGATATTGTTATTGCAGAAGCTGATTGTGATGCACACAAGGAATTGGCAACCAAGTACAAGATTGAAGGGTTTCCTACAATGAAATACTTTGCTAAAGGATCAACTACTGCTGAAGACTACAGTGCGGGAAGAGATTTGGAGAATTTTGTTGATTATTTGAACAACAAGGCTGGATCAAGGTTCGTTGTACTAATTGTAGAGTGGTGATCAAGAAACCAGAGACTTTTGTTACTGTCTTGACTGATAGCTCATTCGATAAAGAAGTCTTGCAATCGAAAAAGAATACTTTGGTTGAATTTTATGCTCGTAAGTTACATTAATCTAGCTTGGTGTGGACACTGTAAAAACTTGGCGCCAATCTATGAAAAAGTTGCCAAAGTATTCAAGAATGAAGAATCTTGTGTTGTTGCGAATGTCGATGCTACTGTTTCTGAAGAATCTGCTTCTAGATACAATGTTCAAGGGTATCCAACCCTAAAGTTCTTTAGCGCCTCTGGGGAAGTTAAAGATTACAATGGCGGAAGAACTCTTGAAGATTTAGTAGACTTTTTGAATGAAAACTGCAAGACTTTTAGAGGCTACGATGGACAATTGAATGAAAAGGTACACCCTACTAATCCAGGCTGGAAGAACAAAGGAATTTGATGAATTAGCAGCCGCGTTCAATAACGACGCTTCCGTTCTTGAAAAAGCAAAGGACAAAGCCAAATCAAAGAACGAAAAGTACTATGTCAAAGCCATGGAAAAGATTATCAAAAAGAAGGATTACTTGGAGAAGGAGATTGCTCGTTTGACCAAAATCATCGATGGCGGCAATACTAGTGCTGAAAAACAAGATGATTTCGTCACTAGACGGAACATTTTGAATGCATTTAAAGAAGTATCAGAAGAATTATAAACCTTTTATTTCTTTAATTTCTTTTGCAGTTGAATATTCTGTCTTTGTAATTCAAAAATAATCCGCTGGTACTTGCGCTCCTTTTCATCTTCAACTTCTTTTGACAAGTCTATCACTTCAATGCCTTGTGGTAAATAAGCAGACAGTTCTTCCAATGAACTTGTTCTTGGTGCTGGCATTGGCCCATTGACATTAAGAGCCATATTAATCGTAACTCTGCGCTTTGGCTTCTGCTCTTGGGGTTCAAGTACCAATCCCAAGCTTGATGAAGGTTCAGTCTCCAGTTTATGTTCCAGTTGTTGCTCCAATTCATACACCTTTTGCTCCATCGTATCCGCTTTATCAGAAAGCGATTCAATTACATGCTTTTGCTTTCGCAGCTTGTCTTCTGCCTTTGCCAACTTTTCATTTAAATTCTGTATCTGTCCTTCATAGTCGATAAGCTTCATTTCATAGGAATTCACTAGTTGGCGCTTTTCTTTTTCATAGATTTGCTTTGTTTCCTGCAGAAGCGAGTGATCCATCTCCAGCACTCTATTTACAGTTTCTGGTGTTGGGCAGTCTTTGTGGGCATTGATTTTCAAATCTTCCAGCTGCCGAATTAATTCCTTGTTTTCTAGTGATAATATTTCATAATTCTCAGCTGACTTGTGCACTTGATTCTGTAATATTTTTAGTTTGAATTCGTATTCAGTCCTCTGTTTTTTCAATAGCTGCTGGTCAAGTTCGGATTGCTTTTCATAATCCTGAATTAGCGATTCATAGTGGGTGATGGTGGATTCGTCTCTGGTTTGTTGCACTTTTCTAGAAGGGCTTCTTGCCAATGTCCCAGACATGATGTGTGGAATTTTTGCAAGTTTTAAATGTGGGCAAAGCCACCAAATATGGGAAGGCTATGACAGGCGAATTAATGACGTCAACCATACCAACCCTTTACTCACCACAGTTGCTGTTACATTTGCAATTTCTCTGGATCGTCATGTATTCTAAGAGTCCGTGCCCCAAATTATTCAGAATTGGCATATTAATTTAGCTGAACTATAACGCTATATTAAAATTGTCATTGGTTATGAAATCGGAGTGCTGCATTGCTGGAATATAAAATGACGAATTCCTTCAAAGCATTATGCTCCCTTTAACGTTACTACTCCATTGCATTCTGGCTCAGACAGATTCGTCCACACTGAGTACCGATTCAATCTCTGCTTCTACTACTGTCGATTCAGTCACATCTGTTATTAGCATTACATTGGACACTACTACTACTCAAGATACGTCTCTTTTTACAAGTGATGTCACTGCAACTGCTACCATAAGCGACACTACAGCAATTAGCACAACCGATAGCTCTGCTACTGCATTGGACACTGGATCATTAACTGGCCTGTTTACAAGTTTTACCACCGGTGTTGGCACTACCGATACACTTTCTGCTACCACTGATGTCTCCACTACAGATACTGTAACTACATCAACAGAATCACCCGGCATGACTACCGATATTTCCACTCTAAATAGCCTTTCGACTACCGCAACAAATGTAGCTACTTCAAGTGATATCACAGTTACCACAACAGATTTCATCTCAACTACAGAAGCATCCGCTACAACCACACTTGAAATTTCAACTACCTCAGTTGATCAATTCACAAGCACAATTGAAAGTTTTACTCTATCCAGTTCTACCTTTGAATTTAGCACCGAAACAACCACTACTGTAGAGCAAACTACAACTGTAGTTGCTACTTCAACAGCAGAGGCAACCACGACGGAAGCTGCGACCTCCACTGCTGAAGGTACTTTCCAATAACTCTCTACCAGTTCATTGGAATTTAATATTTTTGTGAGCACCTTTTTGAATTCAAACTTTCTTTGCAATTTATCCATACTACAGCTTGTAGTTTGAAGTAGTTGATAAAACTCCCATTTTCCGTATGTATCAAGTGTATCTCGATTGTATACAAATCTTTCAATGCCCTTGGCCAGTCTCCTAAAAACTGGTGCAAGAATGTTATCCAAAGTAGCAGAGTAGTGTTCAGAACCAGCTAGTGTAATGCTATTCTTCCAGCGACTCGAGAATTGGATATTCGATTTAAAATCTCTACCATTATCTTGAACTGTATTTTGATTCAAACATTGCTGGTATTGCAAGTAGTCTGAATATTGATTCTGCAGCCACGGATTGAAATCTTTTAATGAAATATTGTTGATATATTCAAATCTTTCATTAGAAAATATTGTTTTTCCAGGCGATGTAATGCCAGAGATGGATTGACAGTGAAATCTATAATAATATACAATTGGTTGAAATACATTGTCAGTTTTGTACACACAATTCAATTTAGGTATGGTTTTCAAGTCTAACGGGTCCAGATTGAATTCATATTCGGCTCGGTCGGCGGTTAGCAGGTGGTTAACAATACAGGGACAGGCATTTAAATAGAATTCATCAATCGAAACAATTGAACATCCCGAGGATAAGCAGATGCCACAGGTATTTCTACGTTCATGGAATAAATATAATGTTTTAAGCTTTAACTTTGCATCGCCGTAAATTTCCAGAGCTTCATTGCCATGAAATCTTTCGTAACGGACGTTCCAACAACCAGTAGAGTTGATGATATTGAACAGGTACTTGCACGTTCCTTCCAACAGTGCTATGGTAGGAACTAGTTAATTTCAAGTTACTATTTGAGTGAGAGACAATCAACCGAATTATTTCAGGGGGAAGGCAGAGCATTCATAATACTTTATTGTCCTTTTATTTATAGTCATTTTAGGTTTTACATTGTTTTACTTTTACTTTTTTCAAATTTAACTTTAAGGCTAAAACTCGCAATGTTCACCAATCGTATGGACCGGGAACTAAAAGTTTTTAAAGCATTCAGCGGTCAAAGTTTCAACAATGGCAAGAGACCGATTGGCAGAGTTAAATTCAAATACCCAACGGGATTACGACCGCCCCAGCTCTCCTCGTACTGGCCCAAGAGATTACAACAGACCTTCGCCTCGAAGTGAACCAAGGGAGTATAGCAGACCAAGCTCTCCAAGAAGTGAACCAAGGAGACAGGATACATTTAGAAATGACTATTCCCAGGATTCTTCATATTCTAGAAATGACAGTTACTCTAGAAGTGACTCTGGAAGACTGGACAATTCAAGGAATACCTATGGTAGAGAAAGAGATTTAGGAAGAGACCCAAGGAGCGATGTACGAAGCGATGTCAGCAGAGGGACGTCAAGGACAGCCTATTCAAACAACTCTCCGGCCCAGGATAATTACAAAGCTGGGCCAACAGCGTCCAAGGGCCAAACGGGAAGTTATTCTGATAAAGTAATTCAAACTAACTTTAGATTGATGACATTCAAGACATGCTTGGACAAGTGGGTCGAAAGCTCCGTACGTTGGAGAGTATGCAAGCAAAATCAATCACAATGGTTGGAGAAAGAGAAACCAGTAAAATTACCAAAGATATCAGCTTATTATCAGATGAAATCAGCGATATCATTAGTGACGTTCGATCCAATTTAAACAAATTATCCTCTGAAACCAAGTCGATAAATGGCCCAGAGAAGCAATCTAGGAAAATCAAAGAATCAAACTTGGCAAAGGACTTGATTGGCGTTGCTAATGAGTTTTCTTCAATTCAGAATGCTTTTAAAGAAAAATGTAGACAAAGAATGGAAAGGGAAATTAAGATAGGTTATTATACTTTAATGTAGCCCGACCTAATGCATCTCCAGCAGAAGTAGAACAGATTATGAACGATCCTCAAGGTTCCGTTTTCCAGAAAGAAACACTTGGAAGAACTCGCCATGTTCTTACACAGCTGCAAAACAGACACAAGGAACTAGAACAGCTGGAGGCATCGATTGAAGAATTAGCTCAAATCTTTTACGATATGCAAGTTCTGTTGCAAGTAATTCGATTCTAATCTAGCAACAACAAGAAACAATCGACGTGGCAGAAAATTACATTAACGATGTTTCAAAGAACTTGGAAGATGGAAGCGGTGAAATCACAAAGGCGATTGTCTACAGACAGAACTCTAGGAAAAAGTTGTGGTGTCTGTTCATTTTCGTAATTGTCTTGCTGGCAGCGGGCGGTGGTTACGCTTATTACAACTTTGTCTATCTAAAGAAGGCTTCCAATGGTGGCTCCAGCGGCTAATCGTAATATATATACTTTTTTAAATTTTTAGTTGCAATATTTTCGGACAGATTTTTTGCAATCAAAATGACGATCCAAACTAAAAAATTGGTTGGATTAGATTCACAACAAAAGTAACTGGAAGATAACCCTAGCCAATTAAACGAGCTATTGAAAAGGACGGTATCGTTTGGGGAAAGCAACAGTGTGTTGGTTACTGGACAGAAAGGGTCAGGAAAAACAACTCTGGTAAATAATGCGTTGGCATCCCTTTCCAATCATACCTTTTACACTATTAAACTGGATGGAATTTACCATACGGATGATGCTCTTGCTCTTAAATCGATCATCAGACAACTCCAGCTTGAACTAGATTTAGAAACTCAAACGACTGGATCTTTTGCAGAGAGGCTGGAATTTGTAATTTCTACACTCAAATCTGGTAACTGGCGGTTGATATTAGGAAACCAGGACACGGTGCCAATTGTATTTATAGTGGAGGAGTTGGATTTGTTTTGTTTTCACAACAAGCAAATATTACTTTACAATCTATTTGATGTAGCTCAATCTAATCAAACCCCAATATGTGTAGTAGGTACTACATGTAGAATTGTACTTGCTCTCTTATGTTAGGATACATTACTAATCCTGGAAAAGCGAGTTAAATCGAGATTCTCTCATAGAACAATCAACATATATCCAGTCGCAACCTTTGAAGAATATTTGTCGATAGCAGAGGAGCTTGGGAATGGTATGGATGAAAACGTTGGAAAGTTGTTAAAAGACAAGCAAGTAAAGAATATTCTATCAGTTCAGTATGAATGGGATAAGAGTATACCCAATCTAGTTAGCATCTTTGTAATTCCCTATTAATCTAGTCAATGGTTTCTCAATATCAACTTTTGAATGGAAAGTATCCCACTTCAAAGATTTTTGCTGATTTGATTGATGTAAAGAACCAGGATCAAATGGAGCAAACAATACACGAACTCTCGATTTTGGAAATATGTATATTGCTATCCATCAAAGGGCTGTTATCCAAGCAACATGAATTGTTCAATTTTGAAATGGTATATGATGAATACAGAGAATTTGCAAAACGGTTAGCAGCCCTTGGAAAGGGAATGGGTCGATTGCATTTCACAAAAAGTGTAGCACTGAAAGCGTATGAAAATCTTGCGTGTCTTGGATTAATATGCAATAGCTCAGGAATAGCGAGTCAATGTCCAAAGGAATACCATATGGCTAGATGTCTACTTACCAGGCTTCAGATTAGAAATGCATTGGCGACGTATCCAGATGTATTGCCTTCTGCAATCATGAAATGGGCAGAGACTTAATAAACGTGTCACGTTAATCTATTTCATTGTCTTTCAAAACCTTCACGTTTTCAACCGCTGCGGCCAGTAGTATGCCGTCAATTGAAACATTCTGCCAATATTGGATGTCAGTAATTCCATTTACAAATTTCCTTTATATTGTTCAATTCCCTAATCATTTAATAGTATCGTATGGACTCCTGGCTAATTAATGTCCCAATAAATGGACTTTAACTTGTGTGCACCAATTTGAAAAAGATCGGTAACTCACAATTAAGGCAAAAATGAAAAGAGAAAATAAACGAAAAAATCCAAAGTGGTCTGGCAATTTCGAAACCGCATTCATCAATTCCGTTTCATTCTTGGGATTATAGCCATATATAATATTAATATGCTTTGTGTTGTGGATATTTGTGAAAAAGCAGGTTTAGTTAATAGTACAAAGTTTTTGCCTTTTATAGACAGGGGCGACGGTAATATTCATCCAGCTACTATAAAAGCGGGCCATTCTAGCCATGTATTTGCAGATAAAGATGGGCAAGAAAATACACGATCCAAATCCAAAACCACTAAAGTAAATCATTTCCTAACAAAGTGCATTTCTTAGATTTAGACAAGAATACTGGCAAAGTGTCAAGCATATCAAAGGGCAAAGAAATATGACTCAGCTGAGCTTTGATAGTGCGGAAAAGTGGAAGAATATGACGAAAAATGAACGAAAGCCTTATGAAGAAGCTGCATATAAAGAACTCCGACTCTATCACATCCTCAATTGTAATTTAAACTCTGTTAGTCGGAGATCCCTTAAAAAATACAAGCTGTCTATCCCTGAAATCATTAATGAACGAATTAAACTCGGAATTCCCGTTTCTATCCCAGGTAATTTATTAAGCTCCTCCAAAGGCAGATCAATTGCAATGAAGCCGGAACCGCTTTCATCCTCTGATGCAACCTACCCGGAAATTTCGCAACCTACCAACAATGACATTGATAATGCATATTTTCTATCACTATTTCCTGCTAACGAAAATCAGTCTAGCAATGAATTTACCGATTTGAAGAACACTTCAGGCTATTCGCAATTTCTCGATCAGTGGAGCTACATTGAAAGCCAAATTCCAATGAACCAGTTAGGAAGACAAGTGCATGAATCACATACAGAACTTGACCAATTGTTTTTATTCCCGACTTATTTTGGCAATGCTCCTGAAAATTCATTTGATAGTCTACCTGAACAAAGCCGTTTAAGGTCCGAATTTGATATTCAGAAAGATAACACTACTTTTTTAGGAACCATTACGCAACAGCAATCTTTTTCTACTATGAATGAATTAGGTTTAGGTGAATCAATAGAAACGTTATCCTCCGAAAAAGAAGTCGACCTTGTGCAACAAAGCAAGACGCTTGAAAGCCCAAATAGAAAAAAGCAAAGGTCTCAGCTGCAAATAACTGTGCCTGACGATAAAGATCTGGGAAGGCTTTCCACATCATTCGCCAAACTTTCTGCAGGGTTCGACTTTAGTTCGTTTAAAACAGGCTGGACTCCAGCTTCAGCATCCATGTCATTTTTCAAATCCATGTTTTAATAAATTCTCTATTGTTGATCTATGTTGAAATTTCTTAGCATTGCCGCCTTCTTTGAGTACCAAAATTTTCACCCAAAATCCCAATGACCAAGGTTTATGTAAAAACTGAAACCCCGTCATTAAAGCAAAAGAGGCCATTAAAGTAACTAGAAGCTAATCCAGTTCGTTTATGCTCTTTAAGCAGGCCATGACTCAAGAAATCGCTAAGCGCTACGGGGTTAAATGCAACCAGTTGATTGCCAAAATAGCAAAGGACATGTGGTCCAAAACTGCTGCTGATATCAAAGCCCAGTTTCAGAAAATTTCGTTTGATTTGCATCGGAATCATTTCATTAAAACTTGTACTGTTTCTGACAAAGGAGTGCAAGAAAAGTCGGTTAAATACACTGTGGATATGTCGAAAATAAATGATTTGCGGCAAGAATTGATGCAACAGGGTGAGCGGTTGATTGAAGTTGAAATTGCGGACGACTATTTTGATACTGTGGTTGGTAATTCACTTGAAATGCAAATAGATCAAACTATGGATAAAGAAAATCCTACTCCAATTGAGGCAGAGATTGAAGCAGAGCAAAGTGAAGATGATGTTGATGAAAACCTGAAAACTTTACTATTAGAAACTAACCAGACAATCGAGGAAGCAAACAACTTGAAGAAATCAATCGCACAGTCCAAAGACATTGAATATCACATTGATGACGAAGATAGTAATGAGCTTGTAATTGACGATTCGCACATGGAAGAGGACATCAAAGTGGGAACCTCTGGAGGAAAGAAAAAGGGTCCAAAGAAGCCTCTAAATGCATTTATATTATTCAAGAAAGCCTATACAATGGATGCAGTTCAAAGATCAGGAACGAAAAACAACCGAGAGATTTTTAAAGTGCTAAAGGACATGTGGGCAAACGCTTCACCAGAAATCAAAAAGAAATTCCAAGACAAATCCTTCCGCATACATAAACGGTTTTTTATCAGGAATTTCACAAACAAGAATCAAAGTACTGCGTACAGACTAGCAAAGAAATATGGAGTAAAGCTATCTGAAATTGAAAAAATCCAACAAAAACTAATTGAAGAAGAAGAACTGGGAATAGATGATGAAGATTCTGACTATGTAGACTATGAAGCTGCGCCAGGAAAAGGCTCGTTCCTGCAAATACCGTACAAGGACTATGTTCAGACCAGAAAGGAGGAAGAAGGAGCAGTCGAAAAGAAAAAACCCAGTAGGGAGCTTCGTCGTGCTTCACAAAAGTCTTATAACGAGGACGATCAGCTTGAAAATCTTGAAAATGTAAATTTGGTGGAAAACAAACTCAAATCTGCTGACAACCCTGTCAAAGGGTCCCCTTCAAGTCAAAGGTCTCTTCGAGATGTCGAGCAAAGGACATTGAGACAAAGAGACTCTTTAGGGAAACGGCGCAATGCTCCTGAAGAAAGTGAGAGGAACAACAAGAGACATCGAGCAAGTATCGACACTGTTGAATTAGAAGAAAGTAGGACTAGCAATAGATCTAGCCCTAGGTCGGAAAGAGAAACAAGATCAAAACGAAGATCAGAAGTGGAGGGCAGGAAAATACTCCCCGAAAGGCAATTTGAATACAAGTCTGTTGAAAATTTAGTAGAAACAAGACCAATCCAATTTGATACTTCGTTATCACCAAGTCAATTAGAGAGCTCTCCCAATGAAAAGCAACTGCAATACGCTCTTCCTATAATTTCACCACCACCCGATGTCAAGTCAATTATATTTCATCCGCATACCACATTAACGCTTAGTTACTCTGTAAAGAATCCCAAAAAGTTGGAATTGTACTCTACATTATCTTCATTTGTCCCATTATTCCCCGACAACATTATCGTTGACAAGAAACGATTGCTTAAAGATGAAATACCATAATAAAATCTTGAAACTATTTATTGTATGTATATGCATTACAGGGTATAACCGTTCGTATCGTCAAATTTGATTGGGATTTCTTCACTGTCGGATAGATCAGTTGCAGGAAGGTCCTCGTCAAATTCTCTTACGCATGCACAATCGCTAAACCTGATATTTCCATCTTTCTGATTATGCTTCATGCTACTTTTTAACCCTGGTGGATTGACGTATGCAGGTCGCCTTTTAAACCGAGCTGCGATTCGTTTAAAAAATCCACAAATATCCGGAAACTTGAATGGATGAGTTTCTAAATATATCTTTAATTTTTCCTTGTTGTTTGCGATATCCTCTTCAATGTGTAATTGCTGTTTGCACAGATATTTCAGTTCATTGTCAATGTGAAATACCACTTGATTTAACTGTTCAAGGTCTTTTCCGCCATGAGACATACGCTTTAACATGCCTTCTCTACGTCTTTGTAGCACCCTTTGTAGGCGTTTGTTGTACCGAAGGTCGCCTTGGTCAAAGCTTCTGCCCAGAATTGCTTCTAGTGTGTATCCTTGGGTACGATCGAGATCAAGTTTCCACAGCTTGAATTTACTAGATATATCGTTGGGTTTTTGGAGGACGGCGTCCATTTAGAAGAGAAATTAAGGGAAAAATAAAGTCAATAAATACGAGCCAAAAGTGTGGCGTTCCCAGATCCGCCAACACCACCAATTGATCAATCTAAAAGAAAGGCGGAGCATTTACACAAGAAAATTTCGTGTTAAACAAGAGGGTTTTTCCAGGCGAATGGTTTAATTTTAAAAGTAATTCGACTTCCAGAATGCCAAATATTTTATTGTCAATTTACATAACCCCCCAAATGGGGAATTAGATCTGTTTCATGATCCACTTTGTGTTACATTAAGTTGGTAATTCCCAAAATAAGACACACTTGTTTCTCAGTAATCAGGATTGCAAAGGCGAAAGGATTCCCAGCAAACTTGCGGAAGACTGGAGCAGTTATGCATAATTACAGAATTAAAAAAAAGCAACTTACAACCGCCGCAGTATTGGTTGGGGGACAAACTAAACACCTGAAAAAAAAATAAAGTCCAATACCACCTTTATTGCTGGGGCTGAAGCTCAAATATCTCGGTATTGAAGTAGTTTTTGAATTCAAAGCGGAAATTGATTTCTCTTTCTTCTTCTGACCCAATCCCCAATGCTAGAGGGTCATGGTTTATTCCAAATACCTCTTTATGATTCACATCCTTGTATGTACTGATCGCATGCCAACAGGTAAACGGATAATATTCAAAATCTTGAAGAGCCAAGTGCCATACCTGGATATAAATAGGTGGTAGCTGGTAATGCCATTGATTAGGATATAAGAGAGAGAGCGCTTTGAGAAAGTTTTCCACCAAAGGGTTAGCGTCAATTGTATCTAGCCCAAAGTTTTTCTGTACCAAAAGCTCTAAGCGAGCAATGGCTTGAGTAGCTTTCTGGAAGGTCTCTGCATACACCGATTTGGCTTGCGGTTTGATTCCTTTTTTTACTTTTTGAACATCGTAAGGCTGCTGGCGATTTGACGCCTGTTCGATTTTATCTGCATGTTCTTTATGCAAATGGCGAGCCGCGGCTGAAGTATTTGAGACTTTAAAATTCGCCTGATGTCAGTGAAAATTACCTTTCCGCAATGTATACAAGACACTTTTTCTTGACCGTCGATAATTATTTTCTGAAGATGCTGCCTTACCCAACTTGTTTCTCTTCTTTTTTCCTGCGGTTGTGGAGGAAATTGCTGGTTGATGTTCATCTCTTCTTTCATCTGTCCATTCATTAAGCCTATCACGTAATTCGTACTGGCGTCCGCTAATTGCAATTCTTGCATTTGAAGTAAACTTGGTTTCTCAATGTTCAAATCATATTGTCCACCTCAGCCAATCAAAAGCCAAGCCGAGCCACAGCAATCCTCCTCAATTCTCTGAATGAATGATGGATGAATAGCAAATTCAAATAATAAGACCGCATTCCCATCCGCATCTCATCCGCATCTCATCTAATCTCAGATGGAAAGAAATGATAACCGAAAGAATCAATTTCCCAAATCTAACGTGTCCTATCCGGCTCTGCGAGTTAAACAGAGATAATATTACAGAAAGTGCTTGCCTTATTGTATTCCATGTTGGCTGTATTCATCCCACTCAAGGAGATGAACATTTTTTTTTTCAATAAAAAAAGTGCAGAATGGTTGAACTAAATGAAATCGAAGACAATCAAAAAGTCATTGAAAGGGATGAAGATTATGAAGATATCGAAGAAGAACAAGTGACTACAGTGGCCAAACAAGGAGAAGAAGAAGAAGACAGCGACGATGACTATTTGGAAGAAGAATCATTATTGGAAAGACTAGCAGCATTGGTTGATATAATTCCTCCTACTACAAGAGCAAGAGTGTCTAATGCGGTGTCAAACGGCGTCTCTGTTGGATTCGGGTTGGGTAAATTAGCTGGAAGTGGACTATGGGTCTTGACAACTGCCGCTTTACTCGTATTCTTACCTGTCGGTTTGGAATTAGAGAGGGAACAAGTTGCATTCCAACAAGAGCAACAACGTCAAGCTTAATATTATATTGCCAATTAAAAAAATAAAAGCTGATATTCATTTATCCTGAAGCGAATATGAATTCGGAATGTGATTGTTCACCTGTTTCTAATATTTCCTAAAACAAACTCTTGGCGCGAGCTCGAATTTGGTCATGCATTTGAAATATGTTTCATTTTAGTGTAGGACTAGCTTCACCAGTTGGTGTCTAGTGGTGCAAACAAAGAACAAACGGAATCAATGCGCGACAGATTATTTGCCAGAGTTATATAGAGAGACCGTTCCAAGTGTTTAATTTCATCAATAAGCCAAGAAACGAAACGGTTCTACTTTGGATCAGGGACTGGCAAAAATTGTACAGTTGAGACAAAGATGAATAGCTTTAACTTACAATTAGGAAAGCCCTGCTGAAAATGCATTAATAAAATGTTTTACGCATAAATCGAAACATCAAATAGGAAGTTTGTTTTCGGGTTCCCATTGAGAAAGGCTTGAGTTGCATACAGCACAATGGGCTTGAAATGGACGCCACGAACAGGAATAAAACCACAACCTTTTGTGAATTTTGTGAATTAATGGTTCAGCCAATGGATTCAACGTACATGGTTTTAATTGTAGCATATCAGCGATAAAACGATCCGCATTTATAGAGCAACAGTTGCTTAAAGACAAGCAGCAGTATGAAAAGTTTAAGCAAGTGCCTAAACTGTTGATACTTGGAACAGGCGATTCAGGAAAGACCACATTCCTAAAGCAAATGTCCATTCTAGATGGAAAGAAATACAGCAAGGATGAGGTTGAAAGTTTTAGAATTGCTATAATAGACCAAATTGTGGATTCGTTAAAGATAATTGGAGGAATCTGCCAAGAAAAGGGCTGGCCGCTTTCCAGAGAGCAAATTGACATGATTGACAGCTTGCGGCCAGATAATACCGGTTCATATGCAAATATGATTGAAGCTATGATTGCTGATGCGCATGTGCAAAAAGCATTGATCATTGGGCACCAATACAATATGGCGTCTAATGCAGAATAGTAATGTTTCTCTAACCAGTTTAATTAACAATGTAAAACATTATGTGGACAAAGACTATGATTTGACTGAAGAAGGTAGGTGTTGTTAACATAGACATCCTAAGAGTTAGAATCTCTACAAAAGAAATTAGTGAGACCAGATACGAAATTAATGGCGGTCTTATAGTGTACGATGTTGGAGGGCAAAGAGGCTTAAGAAAGCAATGGATGCCCTTTTTCGATATGGTTCATTCCATCGTATTTGTAACAGACATTTCTTCATATGATCAAACATTGGTTGAAAATCCAACTGTTAACCGATTGAAGGATGCCATTGAATTGTTCGGAAAGATTTCAAACTCGCCAATATTGTTGCATGTAAACATCGTGCTTCTACTTAACAAGATGGACTTGTTTGAAAAGAAGCTTGGGCATATTCAAGTTCAGCATTACTTTCCCTCATATCAAGGTAATCCATTCTTAGTTAGACTCACAAGAACCTTCTAAAGTTTTAAAGTTCTTTGAAAAGAGCTTCCTCAAGCAATGCAAGCGAACTAGAAATGACGGTAACGTTATAGTACATCCAACAAAGTGTACGGACACCAAGTCTATGCAAGTGATTTTGCAGAATGTCGTGTAAGAACCAAACTAAAGTAGAAATGGTCTTTTGAAATCCAACTTGAAGAATCTTGGTTATGTTTAAATAAATAGAGTATATTATTGTTTAGGTTTAGGTGAATGAAATTGCGTCCGCAATTGTGATTACATAGGGTTCCAGCTTGAATTTTCAATTTCCCCAATTAGAATTTCCTAGAAATTACGATCCATGGTACTCTTTCAGGGTAATCCAAGTAGAGCTTCCCATACCACCTGACTTCATTAAACGCGTAATGTCTATCGTCTATCAAAAGATACAAGATATTCACAACGGCATTCTCAACTACACATCCGATTACCCAATTCTCAATGCACTCTTCTCGCTCTACTTTTCAGTTGTCTATTCGGTATTTAGTCTAATGTTTTTCTGGGTTCCCACTTCTCTACGACCAACCTCAAACAAGAATGAGGCACAATCCAAAGAATCGCTGAAAACCACAATGACACAGCTAATACGGTCTGTTCACACTGATTCTCGAGGTATTATATGCTAACTGGAGGGATTGCTTTTGGCGGGCAGATTTTAGCATGGATGGGTAAATGTACGCTAATGTAGATATCTGCGCTGGTATATCCGCACGTAGACATGCGGGAACAACATGTATCACTGTTGCAGTTGACGCAGTTCACTTTGTTGCTCCTGTTAAACTGAACCAAATTTGTATTTTGAAAGCAAGTTTAACCAGATCCTGGCAAACATCGATGGAGGTATCAGTAACAGTTGAAACAGAAGACACGCAGACTGGTGAAATCACTTTTTGCTGTTCAGGATGTACATTTAAATAACTCTAGTTTTTACATTCATGACATCTGATAGGAGACCTGTGCCAATGATCATACCCAATAGTATGAGGGAAAGGAGGAGATATCACGAGGCCCAAGAACGCAGGAATAATAGATTGGCAAAGAAAACCTATACGCCTAATCCTTGTCTTCCTTACGCTCCAAAAGGACAGGAAGAAGAACAAGAAGAGCGAGGGACCATGAAAGCATTTAGAAAGCATAGTTTCACAGAGTCTAGAGTTCGATCAAATACCCTAGATTTAACTAAATTGTCAGTAAACTGTTCGGATACTTACACCGAAGTGGTAGAAATTGTCTTTCCAGAGCACTGTAATAGTATGGGTATCACTTTTGGTGGCCAGATTATGCAATGGATGGAGTACTGTGCGGCAATTGCTGCAAATAGGCACTGTAGAGGGTTGCTTCTCGTTGCATCGATAGACTCTATCACGTTCCTAAAATCAACCAGACAGGGAGACGTAGTTACAGTCCGTGCTATGGTGTCTGCTAGTTATACCCATTCTGTTGAGGTTTATGTTACGGTAGAAAAAGAAGACTTGGCCGGAAACCAAGTTGTAACGGTATTAAATTGTTTACATAGAACGACGGGTGGTTGACACTGGTAATGTATAAAAATGGAGCAAAATGCAGAGTGCCTCAAGTAAATGCAATATCTTCTTGGGAAATTGAAAGGCAGAAAGGCTCTCTTGAACGTAAAGAACAGAGGCTTAAAGATAAGCAGCTGATTAAAAGTTACATGCACCAATAAAGCAAGTTGATTTTTGTTTATTCTTCGTCAGAAAGCTCAAAATCTTCTACCAAGTCATCATCCAAATCATCTTCATCGTATTCCTTGGTCTTTTTGTCTTTCTTGGCTTGTTTTGGTTGAGATTCTTCTTCTTGTTCAGAGTCAGTGTCGTCGCCTTCCGCTACCATCATATCTTTTGGTGCTTGTCTTTCTAAAGTTTTCAATCTACTTTCATTATATTTATATAATGGTGATTCAGAAGGATTGATGTCTGACAAGAATTCTATAGCCTGGGTGGTGTCTTTTGGTCCGAAAGCAACAGTTGATCTTTTGGCTTCAATAAATTTACTGTTTTGTTCGAGCTACTTTTAGTATTGAATTACCTTATCCACCAACTGTTGGATTTGTTTGTTCAACGCAAAATCTTTGCCTTGTTTGGTCATTCTCTTCAATTGTATGATTGCTGGGATAGCCAATTCAGGGAATGCTATTGAAAATGCACAGCCAGAATAATATTGGAATAACAGGTGAACTACCTGTTCAATCAAGCCATTGTGATATGATTTAGTCCCCAAATATGGGTTTGGCGCTCTGATGTTCAACTTGAAATCAATTGGCTTCAATGTGGACGGTTTACCTTTTTTCTTTAGCTCGCTGCTTTCGAAAACCTAACGTTACAAACAATTACCTCGAATAAGTAAGATGCAACAGGGATAAAGAATTTTGTTTTTTGAGCAATTTCAATTAAAATTCGGATAATTGCCAGTCTTAATGGGAAATGCTTTGATGAAGGCTTGAGTCTGATAGCACCAACCATGATTTGTACTAAAGGATAAATTAATGGCTTTAAAATTGAAATGTCTTTGGAATCTTGGACTTCAGGATCACAATATCTAATCACTAAATGGCCCCAAAGACGAAGAGCATGCAAGAATTGCCAGTTGTACACTGATTTGTAACTTTCCTTTGTCTTGGTAGTAGATGCAGTACGGATTTGTAACGCTAATTGACGCAAATTGACAAACATGTGCTGATATGAAGCATTTAAAGACAGCCCGCAAAGTTCAACGATACAGTTGTCCATAAATTGAATATGGGTCCAAGAATGAGCCGAGGTAGCTCTGCAACTAGTCAAGAAAGTTTGATAAGCACCCTGATAGTTAATAATAAACAACCTTAATAGTTAAATCCAGGTAAGGATTTGGTGCTTTGATTGCTAATCTTCTGACACATAAAAATGCTACGATGCGGACTTGTTCTTCTTCAGCATTAGCCCACATATCCAACATTTGCTTCAAATAGTCTTTGCCCAGTTTTGGGAAGCATGCAAAATATCCAACACACGCCTCTGATGATTTAACTACGAATCTGGTCATGGAAAGCGAAGTCATTTTCTTGATGAATTTCAACAAATTAGTTAGGAACGATTTGCAGATGCTTTGAACCTTTTTCCACTTCTTTTGGGCAGATGGCAGGCCTTTCTGTTCATTTTCCCCATACAAATGGAAGTCAAAGACTATTGGGGCATATTTGATGGCAGTCAGCAATACCAAGTTGAATATTTTTCCTTCTTCAACCTGGTAGATCAAGTTGTCTGTTTGTTCAGTGTCTCCAAAACATGCACACGTTTTAAATGCCATCAACACTTTTTTAAGAGTCTTGATAGAGTGATTCTAACGTTATTAACAATTACCTTTGATAAACTAGTTCTCCAAGCGTGAATCATTTCTCTTGTAACCTTTTGACGGTCATCTTGTTCCATTTCTTCATCCTCTTCATCTTCTTCGTCCGATTCGCCAAATTTGAGAAGTTCCTGGTCATTCTCTTGCAGATATTCGTAGAACTTTGGATCCTTTAATTTCAATTCCTCCAATTCTTTCTTGTATGCTTCTTGGTCAGGGAGTTCTTCCTCTTCCTCATCGTCTTCGTCTTCTAATAGCGCATCATCTTCGCTAACATCACTCATGTCATCTTCATCCTCTTCTACTTGGTCATTGGCAAAGCCAGCAATATCATCGTCTTCTGATTCTGATTCAACCGTTTCTTCCACAACATCCGGAACCTTTTCAGCCTTCTTTTTCATGTATTTGGTGGCTTCCTTTCTCTTCTTTCGGTTGTCAATCTCATCCTTCAGCTTGGATTTCAAGAACTTTTTGGTCGACTTTTTTACTTTTCCCATAATTTTTTTTGAAGAAAAAAAAATAAAAAATGAAAGTAAAAACCATATCGAGACCAGAGGATTTCGCAAGAGAAAGAGTTGGGGATATTTACAAAGTTCAAAGAAATCTCGACCCGACTTTGCATCCATTCGAACGTCAGAGGGAATACACCAGGGCATTGAACAACACAAAATTGGAGCGAATGTTTGCCAAACCATTCCTTAGCTCACTCTCTGGCCATACTGATGGTATATATGCCATGGCAAAGCATCCTACAAAGTTGACGACCATCTATTCTGGGAGTGCAGACGGTGAAATTAGAATTTGGGATTTGACAAACCAAAGCTGTAAATGGACAAAAGTTGGGCACCAAGGATTCGTTACTGGTCTAACTGCAGTTCCATTTAGCGATAGATTTGTTTCTGTAGGCCAAGACAAGACCATTAATTTATGGGAGCAGGATTCTGACCAGCCAGTTGCTTCTTACATTTCTAGAAATGTATTTACGGGTGTCGATCATCATAGAAACAACAAAACGTTTGCAACAAGTAGTTCTATCATAGAATTATGGGACCACGACAGGTCAGAGCCAATTAGCACACTGCAATGGGGAGCAGAAACTATCAACACTGTCAAATTCAATCAAACTGAAACCAGTATACTTGCTAGTTGCGGGTCTGATAGAACTATTATTATATATGATATCCGCACCAATAGCCCAATTTCCAAGTTGATTATGAATCTTAAAACGAATGCGCTATCGTGGAATCCAATGGAAGCATTCAATTTCACAACTGCCAATGAAGATCATAACTGCTATACTTTTGATATGCGCAACCTCAAAATTGCTCTGTCCGTTGCAAAAGGGCATGTATCTGCAGTAATGGATATAGATTACTCCCCAACAGGTGAAGAATTTGTTACTGGTTCATATGACAAAACAATCCAAATCTTTGGCGCCAGAGATGGAAAGAGTAGAGAAATCTATCACACCAAGCGAATGCAAAGGTAATTATCATTGACCAAAGGGCATTCACTGTTAAATACAGCATGGACTCTAAATTCATTTTGTCTGGCAGTGACGATGGCAACATTCGTCTATGGAAAGCGAAAGCATCTGAAAAACTTGGAACTGTAATTCTTGCTAACTCTAGTTGACTAATCGTGAATTATCCTCCAAGAAGTATACAGACGCTGTTAAAGAACGCTACAAGTCAATGCCAGAAATCAACCGCATTGATAGACATAGAAGGGTTCCTAAATCTATTGTTAAAGCAACCGAAAAGAAGAAGATTATGCTAAACAGCATCAAGACCAAAGAAGAGAATCGCCGCAAGCATTCTAAACCTGATGCAGTGCCATACAAAGCAGAAAGGAAAAAGCATATTCTTACTACTGAACAATAAATATCTTAATTTGCATTAATTATACCTCTCTTTATTGAGAACCTATTCGATGGAAGCAGTTGAAATTTCTTCCTTTACCTTTTCTTCCTTCTTTTCTTCTTCGTCCTTCTTTGCTAGTTGCCAAGCTGGAATAGCAGGCTTTCCAAAAGAAAAGGTAGGGCTTTCAGCAGCACCTGGGACGATATCTTTGATGGACTTGTTCAACAGTAAGTTCTTTAAGCTCTTGATTTCTGCTTGTACTTCTTCCAAAACAGCCTTTTGTCCCTCCCTAGTTTTTTCAACAAGTACTGGGAACGTTTCTTTAAGTTCTTTCAACTCGAGCTTGATTATATCGATTTCTTGTTGTTTATCTTTATCTGCATTCATCAAAGTTGTTAGCAGGCTGGACATTTCAGCCAATGAGCTGGATACTTCCTTTGCATGAGATTCCATTCCAGCAATAATATCCTTGGTTTGTTGGTTTGCGGATTCAATAAGTTTTTGCGATCCTTGAAGTTGTTTTTGTATTTCATCTGTATCCGCCTGTACTTTTTCAGCAGATTGAAAGTTGAGGTATGGAGTCAAGTATTGCTAATTAGTTTACTAGTACCTTTGCCAGATATACTGCACCGTATCCAACACCGGCGATTCCCAAAACACCCAAGGTAATATCTTTCCATGAGGTTGGCTGCTGTTGCACTACTACTGTTTGCGGTTTGCTTGGTAAAGGTGGTGGACCAGAAGTTTTCACTTGGGATAATGCAGAATCAATTTCTGCTTTAGTTAATCCTTTTGATTCAAGAAATGAAATGCGTTTATCTAATGGGGCTTCTTGGACTTTAGGGTCACTCAAGAACCTTATTGCACTGCTAATCAATTCTTGTCTGTCGGCCATTAAATTTTTGTCAACTTGTCACATGCCTCTTCTTCACCTGAAAATATCATGATCAAAAAGTATTAGCTGGTCAGATTGAATCGCCTTTATATTAGCATCAAGAGGATACAATATCCAACCTGAGAACCTTGGGTATTTCATCGACAAAAGTTCTGATTGACTGTGAGTTAACTGCCTTCTATTTACAAATTCGTTCAATCATCTACAACTTTTGATATCTCTGTAGTCCGCCATCTACATTTCGCCCGTAATTGCGAAACGTTATTCCGCAAAAAATGTATTGGAATAACATTTGCCATGTCGACGGCCGATGGTCAAATCTCCTCAGTATAGATGACGGTTTCAATTCTCTATTCATCCCATTTAATTTCAAACAGATGATTGATAATCATTTGCTGAGATTTCGGCTAGATTACCATAAAGATGCGTCATGAAAGACAAATGATGAATTATTGGTAAAATGATTTTATTTGCTTCGTGATTGATCTATCCAATTACATATTATTTTCATTCTTTCTACTACAGAAGATATTGGCAAGAGAGTTGAGAGGGTATATGGATTCAATGGTAAACATCCAGCAAGCCAGTAAGATAACTCGCTCGGACTATCAGGTATTTTGCCATACTTTCTTTCAAAATGCAGCCTTGCTGTAGGAGGAACGGATGAAATCAATATTGAAACAAATTCGCGCGCTTTCAAGCATAATGCTTCCAATTCACTTGGGTCCCAATCTGGGTTTGCATCTTCTGGTTCAACGTCTTCGATTCGATCGACCGTTGCTTCATAATAACCAGCGGTTGTTTGTTCAAGAGCGGTGATTTTAAAACGATACACTCCTTGTGTTTCAAGCATGTATCGTGGAAGATCACCTTCTTCGGTAGGAACATAGTCTCCTCTGGTTAGTTGTTCATGTCTTTTAATTTTGACTACGGTTCCATATTCTACACACACTGAACCAGCACTTTGATTGTTTGGGTTGGGCAGTACGACACCAAACTCTCCATTTCCGTCCAAACATCTTTTTATCATTGCCTACATTAAAGCTTCAAGTACTCTGTATCTGGGTTCAAAGATATGGAAGCCTTCCACTGCGTTTGGGAATATTAAGGAACAAATTAAAAGTGGAATCTTTTTACCCCTTAGTTCAAATTCGTCTTCCTTCTCTTCTGCAATCATTTCAATTTCACCAATGATTTCCAATAGAGTTTGGATTGAAGCATCCGGGGATCTCTTCATAAAGTAACTGATGGATGGTAGAGTGGTACGGCAATATGGACAATCAAAAGAATGGTCTAAACTGCTAAGTAAGCATTTCTGGCACCATGTGTGGCCACATGGACTAGTAGTGGGTCGAACAACAGTTCCCAAACATAGTTGGCATTCTATATCACCGGCATCAATTCCGCCTTCAGATGGCTGCAAGTATTTCGATGATTCTGGATAAAAAGAATTGTTGTCATAGCATCTTCCCAATTCCATTTCTTTTCTTAAATCTTGCGCGGCTTCCTTTACCGCATTGTGAACGTCTGACTCTTCAATATTGTCATTTGAATGTATTAACGCTGATATTGCACAGGTTGCCAACATGTGTAAATGCGATTCGTGCATTCTCTGTCTCCACACTACTAATTTCTCTGTTGCAATTCCTCGGCGGTTGTACAGATTCAGTCCATGGGCAATTCTAGAATCTTGAATAGCTTCCTGAAAAAGTGATAATTCGGCTAATGCCTTTGCGCGAATGATATAGGGTAATTGAAGGTTTGGGCATGTGCTTATCGCTGGATCAAAATATGTGCGGATAATCTCTTGCAAATCTTTGTTTTTGTCCAGAGGGGGATCGATAGTCCTGTCATCACACCCACCTTGACACAATTGATCTTTTGGATTCCAATACAATGAAAGACGCTCTTCGCCCTTCTTGACAAGCTCCAGAGCATGCTGTTGTTTAGGGAATAATTTCAAAAGCAATCCAGACAACAAACAATTCAGCTTTTCTTGGCGATATTGGTGTCTAATATTGCAAGAATAAGTCGGACATTTGTAAGTTTGAATAGTATTCGTTTGTTTTGGAAGTCTGAAACAACGTTTGCAAATTGAATATCCACAGGGTAATGTTATTGGTTCGTATAATATCTCCCTGCAAGCCGTACATAGAACCGCCTGTAGTATATTATCTCCTGGTTCCATTTTAAATTGAAAAAAATCTTTCTGAATTCTAGACTTATAGCGGAAAAAACTTGATTTCTCCACAAGCTGCCCAAGCCACTTTCATCGCTTCACCACAAACCAGAATTAAACCGAGGTACAGTGACAAAGACTAGATTTTCCATTTCATAATTTAATCAGTGCTCAATTGGAATAATAATATCAAGGAATTTGAAGAAATTGGGCACTGTGGAAAAACGTGGTGCTGAAAATTTAATTCTTTTTTTGCGTATGTTGGGCAGTAGCATTAAAGTGCTGCTTGTATGCGCCGGTAATGATTAATATTAACAAAGGGAATACATGCCGAAGCCCCATGGGTGATTGGGTGATTAACCATAGCACAAGAAATCCTAAAGACGAAATCAAGGGGATTATTCTCAATTATAAAGAGTGATTCAAGTATAATACTAGGCGCTGGAGTTAGAGCAAGAGAAAATCAATCAGCGAATCCCAATACAGCGGCAGTATTAGCAAAACGAGGTATCACCTTTGAACACATGACGCAACAGTTCTTGGGCCAACACTTCCAGGAATACGATTATATTCTATGCATGGATAAATCCAACCTCTTGGATCTTCAATCGATGAAGCCAGAAAAGTGTAGAGCAAACATTCAGTTGATCGGAGCCTTTGGTAGTCAGGAGTCAGACGTTCCTGATCCTCATGGAGGAACTATAGAGGACTATGAAATGACGTACACACTGCTCAACCAATTTTGTGATGAATTTGTGGATTATTTTGTAAATAAACATGAAATCTAAAAAAACAATTTTTTTAATTTTCGGTTTCTGGTCAATGTCTGTGTGCATGGAAAAATTAGCATCGATTATTTATTTTGCAGACCAGGGTCACATTCCCCAATAATATCACTTTCTCTTGTTGGACCATTCCCCTTTCGTTGCTTTGTGTTTACGAAGGTTGGTAGTCATGTCCATCTGGCAGCCATCCTTGGCCATCTTTATAAATATTTTTGCAATATTGCGGGCATCATCTATTCCGCTATGCTCCCGTCCTTCAAACTGCATGCCAAGGTCACTGAGCATGTCGTTCAAGCTGCCACTCCTGCTCTTGGTGTAGAATTCTCGATACTTTTTACGCAAATCTATAATCGAAAACATGAATTCCGGTCTTCTAATTTGGTTGTAGACGAGTTCCTTTTCCATAAAGTCTCTTAGGTCCCTATTTAAAATGCTACTTACCATATGCCATCAGTTACGAATATACAGTTAGAAAACGGAGGCGGATCAATATCCGATAACCAATTCAAGAACTCTTGGAATACAACTGAAAATTCATCGGATTTGCCAACCATTTCTTGTGTGATACCAGTTAATTTTGTACAAAAATCTGATAATTGAGGATTTATCACTGGCCTTACGTATCTGTGAAATTCCTTTTCCTGATATCAGAATATATTACAATTTCAAAAGTGCTTCCATTCACCAGAATCACGGGAAACTCTATAATTTCATGAGCGTAATCAAAAGATGAGTTTTCCTGGCATGTCGCTTCAACATCAAACACCAGGTAATAGTCGTATGAATCCTTTCTGTATTAGATGCATTTACTTTACCGGTAACGGCCTTTGCTGCTGCTTTTTGATTGCCGCTTTCAATTGCTTCTTCATTTCCAATAGAGTCTTTTTCGGTGTGATCCCCAGCTCTGTCAGTTGTTTAACCAGACTGTCGACATTGGGTGTTGAGCTGATTTCAACTTGTTCATTTTCCATTTTTTGGAAAACAGAAAACAAGTCGATGAGAATATCACCAGAAATTAGTTTGATCCATTAGATCATACAGCTATGATGTTATTTGGCACCGGTGTTGGTCCATTAATGGGAAGGAGCCAGATGAATGCTAAAAATCACCATGCGGTGAATTGTTGGTGGATAAAATTCAGCAGGAGTCAAGTTCATCTTCACAAGCCAGAGATTTCCGGTAGAATCGCTTTCGCATTGACCTTTGAAACAATATTGGCCTAAAATCGGTATTTCCTCAATGGTTTGATTATTTGGGCAGTTCATGGGCTTTGTTCCCAATTTATCAGCCAAGGCATTCAGGCGAAACTTGGAACTCAAAAGCAAGTGTTAATTAATGTTTCAGCAAGCCAATGGCTCCAATTGATGACGTTGATAGCAGTAGATTCCGCAAGTACAGGAGAATATATATTACAATCATGCAACACAATCATCGTCTGAGAAGTACCCTTGAAGAAACTGTGTAACCTCAAAGTCACGAATAATTGATTTTCACGCTGTCCATTCCAAAAAAGGACAGCGGCACCTCTTTCAACCCTCTCCAGGATGAACGCTAGGACATTTGGAATATCTGAAAGGCAATGATATATCAGCCTGAGAACCATGTTTTACCTGCTCTACCTTACTTGACAATGTTAATTTGCATTAATTAGCCGCTGCGGCCAGCTTGAGGTAATTCCCGCTAAGCCGTTCGTTCAAAACAATTTCAAAACCAAAACAGGGATTGACCCCGAGCCAAACTACGTGTGGCTTGAAAGCCCACAGCTAATATAAAGGGACCATAGAAGCAACTCCAAATAACATTAACTTAATATGCCGTTGAACAGATCGAAATACATTAAAAAGAGAATCATTGGTTTCGAAGCTTCATTCGAGCACTCATATATCAGCCCAATGTACAAATCAACCAATTTACAAACCAAGCCTGAAAACATTATATCCCATTTCGACCAAGAATATCTCTCCGACGACGCTTCAATGGCATCCAGCGTCTCTTCCTCTGATTCAGAAGTGATCTTTATCAAAAGGAAACACTCGGATCCTATTGCTGTTAATTCATATATCAAGGCTAGCCGGGGCGAGTTGAAAGCTGTTGAAGACCAAATTAATATGGAAAACTACCAGAAGGAAAGCCGAAAGCGCACTATTATACGCAAGTAATAATTTAATATCATATTTACATAATAGAATAAACATATCATTCACTTTAATTTCGCTTTAATTATTCCGCCTACCGCATTCCATAATATTCTTAGAATGGAAGTTCTCATCAAAAAGGAATTAAGTTGCAGGGTACCTGCGGCTTGTTGAGCTGTTTTTGCGTAAATGAAAAAGTACAATTTATTTACTATTGAGAATCTTCTACTTCTTTAACCTCGGCAGTCATCAATTTCAAACGTGCCATCGCCTGGCTAGCCAAATCCATTCGTCCAATTTTCTTGAAATGGAGTGCTTGCTGTTTTGACAGTGCAATCGCCTCTTTAACTTGTTTAAGGTACATTGGCATGTCCAGCGCACCCAGTTGTATGCTGGTTACTAGCATATTCATCTTAATCTCGTAAGAGTTTTTCAAATCCAACAAATCTTCTTGTGGTGTTTTGGATTCGGCGATTTTCTTTAGTATGTTTCCATGTTCATGTTCAAGAACTTGATTCGAGGCTATTAAATCCGGACTGGGTTAAGAAATGGTTACTTTAAGAAATTAATAATGTACTCTTCATTCTCGGCATCTTGATTCAAACTTGCAGTGGAAGTGTTTACCGAGGTCGATGCCTTTGTTTCAGCCAATGGTACACTGAGCTTTTCTTGCGGTTCCTTTTCTTTTGAGTCTTTCTTTGGAGTTGATTGTACGAATGGTGTTTCAGCTTTTTGTGGGGGTGGTTTTACAGTTTCTTTGGCTGTTGTGTTGGATTGCCCAAAAGAAAGCACAAGCCATTTATCTGTATTCTTTACCATGTCCGCTTTGATTAGCGGTGCCCTCATTCGTATCTTGATTTCAACTTTCCCTCCAGTTGCTTTTCGGGGATTACTAACATCCATAATCTACATTAGTTTCAGTTACTGGTAAAATCTCATGAATCTCCCTTTTAGAAAGCAAGTCGTCCAATTTTAAGGTTATCTTGCCAAGAGTCACGCGCTTCGCCAACATTCCAAAGAGAGACTTTGTTAGATAGAATACTTCAAAGGTAGCCTTCTTTCTCTCTAGGAAGCGTTGGAATCCTTTGGTCCTTTCAATTTTGATTGTTTTCTTGAATACATAATCTACCGTTAGCGGCCACTCACCTGGACTGGTTCCCTTCTTTATCGCAGTTTCTCCTTTCCCTTCTGGGTTAGTTCCTGCGGATGTAAATGGCCACCCAAAGTCAAACGAAACGCCAGATTCTACTTCGCTAACATCTTTAACTATGATATCCATTCCTTTAATGATGTTTAGCTCCAGTTCATCCAAAGCGACATCTGTGTGTGTTTGTGCTATCACATACTCCAAAGTGGTGTATGAAAAAGAAAATGGCAGGGCAGATGGATTAAGAGGAATCTTTTTGAAGGAGAGTAACGTTTCCTTATCCTGCAGCAATGCCTTTTTCCTTTTGTGAAATTCCAAAGCCTTCTCTTTCTCACTTGCAGTAAAGTATTGGGCAGACAGTCTTGTGCACAACTGGATTTGAGACTCTAATGTGCTTTCGAGATGATTGATTAATTCGTCACATGAACCAACCGTCGCTGTGTTAATTTCACTTTCGGCAACGCTCGAGTTGGGGGCTTCTGTAAGCTGGGCAGGTGGATCATTTTCGGTTGGTGTGTTATTCACTAACACACTTTTGGGAGTTTCAGGAATATTCGGACTAGTGATAGGGGTAGATTGGGGAGATTTGGCATCACCTTTAGTTGGAGTGTTAGCAGGAGAGGACTGTGGGAATTCGGGATGCGGTGGTGCTTGAAAATCAACAGCTCCTGTTGCAATGGCATTTTGAATAGACCTTGACACTGCCAGCATTTCCCTAGCCTTATCCAAATCGTTCAATTTTTTGTAGGCAAGGGCTGCTCTTTTGTATTCCAAGCTTCTCTCTTCCAATTCTACAGTATCAATAAATTCCAAATGCTCTTCCTGATTACTCTCAACAGCTTCTTTTGCTATTAATGGTTCTTCAACTTTTGGAGTTTGAGGCGTTTCCAGTTGTGCCTTGACAGGACTGGTTGGTGTAAAAGTATTTAATGGCGCAGTTTTAGTAGCTTGCAGATCTTGTATTCTCTTTTCCAATTCCTTTGCAGCTTTTAAACTGTCCAATGCTCCCACGCGATCCCCTCCTCGCTTTTTATTGAGAGCTTTGATTTTCTCCAACTGCACATATTGGGCAAGTACAGCTATATTTGTTGACTTTAGCTTATATTCCAAGGAAAGCTCTGCATCCGCGGATTCAGTTTCAGGCTCTTCTTGGTGAACGCTCTCCTTCTTTTGAAGTTGTTCTTCATGTTTAGCAGGTGATTCAATAACTGTGTGTTCAATGTGCCCACCTGCAACTGCATGTAATTCAGCCAAGAGATGGGGATCATTCATATCTTCATCCGTAAAGTCAACATGGACATCCTCTTCCGCTTCCACGACTGGAATCGAAGCAAGGATACTATCTACATCGACTGTCTCCATAACAGGCTTTTCTTTAACCACTTTTTGTTTTGCAGGTTTGGGTTGTTCCTCCACTGTCATTGCTGCAAGCTCTGCCAATAGATCAGGGTCATTCAAATCTGCATCGCTAAATTCAATTCCATCCAAATTCAATTCACTCTCGAAATTCTGTGTTGCTCCCTTTCCTGATTGAAATCCGAACATTGAATTCTTTGAAATTCGAAAAAACAAATCACAAGCAACCAGAATGGCGATCAATTCACCGTTCAGAAAAGCTACACCAAAGCCTAAACGTGAGAATATCAAGGATACAGTCATGTCTTTTTTCCCCAATTTATGGATGCGATTAATGATTTCGATCAATTCGTTAGATTTCGATAATTGGTTCTCTCAGTCCAGGTACATATCAGTAACATAGTATTGGAATCGTTTTGTTTTTGAATGTCACCCAGTTGATGATAAAGATATACCAGCAAGATAACGAAGAAATATTGGAATTGAAATCCCATATCATTATCGACGACGAACCACAGGGATTTATCTCAAAGATATTTAACGTAAATATCGAATTGAATGTAGCTTCATGTCTTGGAACTTTTCTTGATTGCAACCAGCTTTCTCAATGCAATTGTACTGTTAGGACTTCAATACAAAAAAGTAGTGTTATTTCATCAACCTACCCAAGCTGCATTTCCCGAAAGTGAGTATAATCAAGATTGGGATTTGGAAAAGAAAACACGCAATGCAAAATTGATCATGATTGAGCCTGATGAACATACACCAATAACAGAGCCGGAATTAAAATGGGTAATGACGGTTTGGAATCCTTCAGGTAAATTGTTTCTGATACAGATGGATGTTTAAATCTGTTTACGTGGTTCTCCCCACCGCAAGTTCTAATGGTGTACATTGCTGGGACTGGGAATGTTATAATTGCTTACTTTACAGCCATCACGGTAATTATTTCTAATTTGAGATTTATTTCCTGGTGGATTCATACAGGCAGCGAATGATAGATGCAGATATTCTGGCTGGACAGCTGGTACTCGATAGTATCGGTATTACAAAGCCAATTACATGGGCCAAGTCTCCTTCAAAGAAAGATTAAGCATATCAATAAAATAATGTTTTTTATTGTGGTCTTCAAGTTTTCCACGGTTAATTTTTCCTGCCAATTTTGACATGTCCAACTTATCTCAGAGAATCAAAAATATGCAAATTTCCTCCAAAATCAAGCTGCGTAATCAATAGTAACAGTAGATAGGTCTCGCATGTTGACTGCAAAAGGGCAGGAAATCAAAGAAGCAATTGAATACACGCTTGGATCTTTGTTCACACTGATTGTGATCTTGTACGCAGCAGTTAGAGCTCATAAAGTATACACACAAGTAATATTTGCTGACTCTAGTTACCTGCTACCTTTTCTACCACATCTGTTCCAAAAGCACTGCCAATTGAATTGGCAAACCAATTCTTTCCAAATCAATTACCTCCGACCACTTTTGAATTCCCAGCATTCACTGTATGTGTACCAGCACACACTACTATCAAAGTTACAACTTGTGGTGCAAAGCAATACCCAATTGAAGCAATCAAGTCTTGTGACCTTTTGGGAATCTACAATAGGACCATGACAATCCAAGGACAGACTGTTCCATGTGTGACCGTTCATGATTTGCCTGGCTCTCAACTAGTTGCAAACTCCAACCAAGATTCTTTTGTTCTCGAATTGCAAGTAGTAGCTCCACCAAATGTTACAACTGAAGCCATGGTAACAGCTCATCATCACTTGGGGCCAAATGTAACCCCAACCCTAGATTTCGACAACTTTTTCGATGTTGGTGCTTCTAGCATGGTTGAAATCATGGGCAGAAAAGTGGTGGAAATTGATATTAATGAAGACATTCAGTATGATTATGATCTAAAGTCTTCAACAGTTGTAGAACCAAACCAGCCAAATACCAGAATCGCTCTTGAGTTCTGGTATCCACAACTTGAAATTACCTACACTAAAACCTTTTTGCCATTCGACAAGGTAATTTTTTTTGACGCAGAACAACTGGTTAGGAGAAGTTGGTGGGTATGCGTGTCTCATGTACTTTTTGCTTCGATTGATCCTGGGAATCACTGTCGCTGCGTTCAAGAGAACTGACGCCTTGTCCATGGTAGGCACCAGAGAATATATCGAAAACGTAGAAGAAAGCCAAGGATTTGCCAGACTTGGCCATTAGATTGATAAATGCTTACATTTATTATTTTTTCTTTGTTTCCCCAAACTCAATATCGTCTTCCGATATCCCAAAATTCTGAACAATAAAATCAAATATGTCATCAGATACATCACCGCCAATGGCAATTTCCTCTTGTCCGGCGCCGTTCTTTACTACAGCACCACTAGTAGCGAATTTGTTGGCAAATGTCTTGGCAGCTTTTTTCAAGTCAACATCTACATCAAAAGATAAATACCAAACAGCTCCAATCCTTTGACATTTGTAATTCTCTTTCGCTTGGTTCTTTCAGTTATGGTAATTACAACTTGTTTAACAACTTTCTTTTTCTTTTTGGTTTCCTGTTTTTGTTCCTGAGGTTGTTCTTCCTTTGGTTCTGCTCTCTCCATTCCTGTATATAAACAATCAGGTTACCATCTGGATATAGCTCTGCGAATAACGCAGAGTCGTTTTCCTGCAGCCATGCTTTGCATTCCGCCAAAGTTGATCCAAATTCACAGTACTGATATTAGCGATCAATTACTTCTGGAGGCATGGAGCACACTCCGCAATATGTAATAGGCTCGATTACCCTCGTTGTTATAGATAGTGAATCTAATTTTTCTACAATTCCTTCACTCATTTGAAAATAACAAAAAAAATTTCAACATACAGTTTGTTTATTTGAGTTTCTTTTTCAGACTGTCAATCTCCTTTTGGGATAGCTCTGCAACAATTTTGCCCATTTCAGTAACGCTTCCCACTTGTTTGGCATTTTCATATTCTGGTGCGCTGCGTTGACACTCTCCATATTTTTCATCTGTTAGTTGGAGCAAAGTTGGTCTTTCTTTCAATATATTGAAAGCAGGTGCAAGCTCTGCACAGCCTGAAAATAGTTTGAATCGGCAGAATACATACATTCCAAGTCTAGCTCTTGAAAGTGCAACAATCAATCTTCTAACATCTCTTAGATGGCCAACGTGCTTGGTTCTTACCAGGGATAGCAATATATAATCTGCTTGTTGACCTTGGAATTGATCCACCGTTGATACCACCGGTTTCTTGAAAAGAGGATTCCATGCACACCTTTTGTTTAGCACATCATTAATCAACTCCTTTTGTCCATTGTATGTTGTTAAGATAGCAATCTTTTCTGAAGGATATCTGAATTAATCTAAAATTACCCCAATAGACGCATATATTGGTATACAGCTACCACGTATTCTGCTTCTCCCAAGTTTTGAATAAAGTGAGGTCTAGGTGCAGTTTCACCTTGACCGTTGAAATCCGCAACATTAATTGCTTGATATTCATATACAAAACCCGGATTCATCTTTTTCATTTCAGGCAAATCAATAGGGAGGTCCAACAGTTTTTCATAATTCCATCGGTATAAATCAGCAATTGAAGGTCTAGATCTTCCTTGATAGTCAAGGTTAATAGAAGGTACACCTAGTCGGATCAACCGTCTGAATAAGCTCTGCTCCATATTGGCATATTTTCCACAAGCTTGATTTTGAACAATTGGAGGTAGTTGGTGGTGATCTCCGATAAGAACAATTCTAGAGAGTGGAGATCGGTTTAAATCAGTGTCGTGTGCCTGCAAAAGTAATGGAATAAACGATTCTACTTCCAACATCTGACCTGCTTCTTCCATAATCACCGTATCATACTTGAATCCTAAACGCACTAGTTCACGACGCTTCAATGAAGCATGAGTGCTGGTCATTGCAATAATTCGAGCCTCCTTCACCAAAAGATAGTTAGCCCTTTCCCTGTTGGTACGCAGCAATTCAAATGGTCGAACTTGTTCACATTCTTTGAACAGACTTTCAATGTGTGCATAGTAATCGTGTGCAAGGTCAGAAGCTTCCTCTACTGATTGACAGTTGTCAAGCACTTTTGATTTAACGGACTTGATAAAGTCTGTGAATGGGAATTCCTCAACGACTTGCTTCAATTCCGGGGCTGTACTGTTCAACATTTCGCTATACTTGGCCCATCTTGGTTGAATTTCAGTGGTGAAAAAGTATCCAGCGTTTTCACAAGTGTGAGCATGTGCAATTGGAAGTGACAATGAACTGGCTAGGGTTTCAATTTGCTTCAAAAGAGAGATTCGCAACTCTAGGAATGACTTTAGCCTGCCAGCTTTTCCCCACGATTCAGTTGAGTTCAAATCTTCGTGGCCATGGCCCAATCGAAGTAAATGACGGGGATTGATATTGGCATTTGTAATCTTTTCAAACAAATGATTCAATGCTTGGTTACTCTTTGTGATCAAAAGCATGTGTGTATTTGGATGCTGGTTATAAATATTTGAAATAATCTGAACTGCCACATCAGTTTTTCCAGTTCCTGGAGGACCAACAATCAGAGATAGACCAGTTGAGCACCCAGATCTGATAGCTTGGACTTGTGTCGGAGTAAATTTGAGCTTGTTAATTTTTGGCTTTTCCACTAGAGATCTCGAACGATAACTTTTAACCAAGATTCCCTCTTTCTGCCCACTCGATTTCCTTTTTTTGCTCGTAGTTTCTTCCTCCTCGGTAAATTCAGAGTCTGGGAACGTCAAAACATAGGGAGGAACTAAAGTTGGAGATTTCTTTTCTTTCTGGGCAATCAAAACCTGTTGTCAATGCAAGCTTACACTAGATGGGAAAGATTCCTCCAGATGTTTCCAGTTCAAAAATGTATATCCAAAATCGATTGTTTTTGAAGGGTTGTTCATCTTTGAGTAATGCGCTTGATGTCTATCGCCATATCCGAGAACGACATCCTGCAGCCAATCAGGCA
Source organism: Boothiomyces sp. JEL0838 (assembly GCA_027604245.1). Classification (NCBI taxonomy): domain Eukaryota; kingdom Fungi; phylum Chytridiomycota; class Chytridiomycetes; order Rhizophydiales; family Terramycetaceae; genus Boothiomyces; species Boothiomyces sp. JEL0838. Next base: position 148,733 of record JADIIY010000019.1, read on the forward strand.
CAACCAATTCACTTTGCATCAAATCTCGAATAGTTTCCAAAACGCTCTTGAAATTATTTTGTGCAGCATTTCTTCTTACAATAACGTTCAATGAACCATATATTTCGTATGGGTCACCAACTTCTCTCAAGTCTTGCTGGTATTGATTGGTATCAAAAAGAACTCTAATGTGACGATTGTGTGTGTTTACTTTTGCTTCTCCATTAGCTTCTGGCTGAGTTGCGCTCGCAAAATCGTGAACTGGTTCGCCATCATCTCCAAGCAACTCGTAAACTTCGCATCCACGAATGTATTTGATTCCGAACCGCTTTCTAAAAGCTTTTCCATTCAATCTAGCCTCCTTTCCAGTTATTTCAACTTCGTTGTAGCTTGGAAGCATTTGAAGTGCTACCAAAAATAATGTATCGCTTGGTTTGATGGCATCCCATTCCTTCTTGATGGAATTATTGTATCTCTCCAAAGAAAATGTGATATCAGCTTTGACAAATGAAGGAACAAGTTCAGTCAATCTTGGTAATCCAACTTCGTCAATTTGGATCTAATATTAACATTGAAATACTTGATTTAAAGGACATGCCATTCGAGACCAACCAGTAAATATTGTGCGGTCATGTGGACCAGAATGATCTGCATTGTATTTTGGATTCAACCTGAGCACCACATCTTCTAAATCCTGCCTAATTGCATATGCACATTCCAACTTGTACAAATCAAAATTTCGCAAAAGATAGTCATGGAGAGTCAAGAATTGAATTCCTAATTTTGGAATCGCAATAGGATCAGTATTGTTGAATACATGGTTAGGGACAACGGTCAAGTCATCAAATATAAATTCCTCGTTTGGATATAGTGGTTCAGCATTGATTACATCCAACTGAGAAATCGACTTTCCAAATTCAAACTCCAAAGAGTCGAGAATAAAGTCAAACTCGAATGGTTCATCAGCAAACGATCGCGTTCTGATTCCTAATATTGTAGCGAGCTGGGCAAGAGTATCCAAAGGTACTTTTTCGAAATGCTTCTTGAATGATTTTTCTAATGATCCCAGACTAGCAAAAATAAATTCTTGCAATTCATCTTTGAAATGAATAAAGCAAGTCTTTTGAATTCTTGACATTTGTTCATGCTGCCTTTCGATCATTTCATAGCGGTTTAGTGGCTGTCCAGTTAGATCATCGATTTGGAAGAATGCATAGAATTCCAATCGCTCCACAAGCTTGTGGACAGTAGTGTTTTCGCTTTCCAAGTTTTTGAAAAACTCGGATGATAGAATCAAAGGCATAACCAAATGATCATGGAACAGTACATTGAAATATCTTCTAGTAAAAATTTGCGACAACAAGTCTACCAGAAATTCGAGGAATCTATTTGCATACATTGTAAGATTTGCCTCTGTATTCTCTTCCAGCATTGTTAAAAAGTCGACAATTAGCTTTGATAAGTAGGAAGAATACAAATCCAACTGAGCCTTGTTTTTCGCTTATTTAAAATAAAATTACCATTGGAATGCTTGGCATTCATCTTGTTCCAGCTCCTATTACGATCTTCATCTTCAAGCTCAATCTGGAGCCTTTCCGGTAGCAAATTCTTCCAAATACTTATTGATACCAGTTTCATCCACTCAGATCTAATTTCTGGGATCTCCAAGGAAGTATTGACATTAATCAAGAATTCCAAAATGATTTGTTTTTCTTTCAAGCTTTGAGGTTTCAATTCCAACACAAGGTTGAAAATCTGGGAAAACTTTTGAACATGATTGAATGGAAGCTGCTGGCGATATTTCTCATTGATCATTAGACAAATGGAATACAGCAGCTCGTCAGACTTCTTTTTTCCGTCTAAAAGCGGTATCATTGAGTCCAAATACGATCGATACTCAAGCAATTGCAAATGCTTTAACGTCTTGATTTCATTGTAAATCTTGCCAACGTTTTCAATGTCGACTTCCTTTTGTAACAATTTCAAAATTTCATTATTGTTTGATTCCTGTTCCGGTTCAACTTTTTCCAGAATGATTTCTAGTTCTGGTTCTTGGATTTGTTCTTCTACTTGTGGCTCCATTTCCACATCATCTGGTTGTGCAGGTTCAAAGAAACCTAGATCAGTCATTTTTTTTGAGAAACTAAAAATATTGAAAACTTGAGAAATTGATTAGCATTACGTGGAAACTATTAATTTCACCTTTGGATTGGAAACTGATACAACTGGCTGGTTCTAATCTCACTGCAATTCTATCGCATTTTGCTCAAACGGAAGCGGTATAATAATAACTATTTGGCCAAGGTTTTTGGAGTGAATTATTTAGCAACAGAGCAAGATATGAGCGACAAATCTTTGGTTTCACTGTCTCAAGCCTCACAAGATTTTTCTTTTTTTTTTCAAAGCTAAAAATATAATGGTGGTCAAAAAGAAATTCATTGACCCAAAAAACTCTGTAAAATTCCAGCTGGTTCATCGCTCGCAAAGAGATGCGAGAATTGCTGATGAAACAGCTTCACCCTATGTGTTACAACCACTTCCACCTTCTCAAAACTTGTTGAAAAAAGGAATTATCCCTAAATTTGACTATGGACATATGGTAGACGAAGATTTAAGGGATGACGACGATGATGAAGAGTGGGAGGAAGATCCTGAAGCGGAAGGTGAACTACCGGACGAAGAATACATTGAACAGGTTGCTTACGATGGGTTTGATAAATCTAAAAATGATTACAGCAAGAAAGCAGAGCACGATGCTTCCAATTTTGGTGTTTATTTCAGAAACCAAGATGAGTATGACTATTTGCAGCACATGAAGGAAATGGGCACAGATCCAACAGCGGTATTTTTGGCCCCAAAAACAGGAAAGAAAGAAGCCAATGTGGGGATCAAATTTCATGATAAAAATGATGCTGAATCCATGGACTCCAAAAAGATTTCAATTCCTTCTGATGTATTTGCTTCCGAAAATGAATTGGATATTGGCTTGTTGAATCAACCTGCAAATTCAATTGGTATGCAACTGGATGTGGACCCAAAGATTAGAGAAGTATTCAATGCTCTAGATGACGAAGAATATGTGGAAAATGACTTGGACGATGACTTTTTCGACGCATTCCATGAAGAAGAATTGCCTGAAAAATACAAGGATATCGAGCTGAAATCTTATAAAGGATATGAGCATGAATTATATGGAAATGAAGATCAAGAAGAATGGGTGAAGGAATTCAGAAAGTTCCAAAAACACCAAGAATATGAGAGCGATGATGAATTTGAATCGTAATACTATTTAACATTAGTGATGATGAAAGTGCCATTACACCAAAGAATTACGCTAGGACGAAAGGTGCCAGAACTGCCACGACATCTTTCTCTATGAGCTCTTCCGCAATGTTTAGAAATGAAAAGTTGACTTTGCTTGATGATCAATTTGAAAAAGTTTTAGCCGAATATTCTGATGACGAGATTGGTGAATTGGATGGAGAAGATGAAAATGTAATGGGAGATATTGATGCACTTGACCAAACTATTGACAACGAAAGATTGGAAACTATGTTTGATGAATTCTTGGAGAACCTTCAAATTATTGGGGCTCGCCGTACACTCATCACTCGTAGACCAGAAGAAGCACTAGATGCAATTAGAACAGAGTTGAAGGAGGACGCTAAAAAATTGGTTGAAAAATATAGTGTGGTAGAGGAAGAGACAGAAGTAGATGACTCGTTACTCCGACTGCCTGAACCAAAGAAAGAGCAATGGGATTGTCAATCTATCCTTTCAACCAGCTCCAATGTATACAACAGACCAAAAATCATCCAAGAAATCTCAAAAGGAGTACCAAAGATTAAACTACGCAAAGGAATTCCAAGTGTGATACCCGAACATCAAGAACCTGAATCAGAAGAGGAAGAAGATGTAGAGTACGAAGAAAGAGGTATGTTTCAACTAATTTAGTAAACAAAGGTACATCAAGAAAGGGAGAATCCAAAGAAGAAAAGAAAGCAAGAAAGGCTGCCATCAAACAAGAACGCAAAGAACGTAGAGAAACAAAGAAAGCCACCAAATCCATGTTCAATGATGAGAAATCAAGACAGTACAGGTTGCAACCTAATCAAAAACTTCAAGAGCATTCTATTCATATTCAATAAATTTATTAAGGTGATCTAGATCTTTTTCTTTTTTCGGATCTGTGCCTATCTGACCTGTAATCTCGTTTATCATACTTTCGGTCTCTTGTGTACCGATCATCTCTTGACTTTTCATGGTCATAGTATCCATCTCTGCATTCATATCTTGAATCTCCATGTCGCGAACCCCTTTTGTCTTCATGTCGAGAATCCCTCCTATTATCGTACGATCGTTTACCATAGTCTCTCCTATTCGAATCCCGGTCTTTATAACGGTCATGTCGATCATGATCTCGTTCTCTGTGTCTTTCACTACTGTTGTCGTTAGAATGATCATGTTTTTGCTCAGTTTCAACATTAATGTTTCCATCCTCTCCTTCAAAAGCCAGATCATAAGAAGCATCTTCTTGTTTACTGTTACTAATTCCCATAAAGCCGCTTGGGAGTTTGGAAACCGATTGTGAGAAATCAACATGGATTCTTCGATCATCAATCAACACGTTATCCTGGATTAATAGGTATTACCATTTTTGCGTATGCTTCTTCGCAGTCATCTTTATTTTCGAATTCAATGAAGGCATATCCCAAACTATTTCCACTTGCTCTATCTCGTACAATTTCACAACTAATATTAATTACAATTACCTAGTTATCTTACCAAAACGACCAAATATAGTCTCCAAATCTTCATCTCTAGTTATTGGATTCAATTTGCATACAAACAAGACATTTTCTGGTGGTTTGATTTCTGCAAATGGCAAATCACCAAGCATTTCTAGTGTAAGTGTTCTTGCTTTGATTTCATCCAGCTGCTTCTGCTTTTCAAGCTCTTCTGGTGGTAGATCAGGCACTAATTCTTCGTCTTCTCCAATTCTTGATGATTTCAATAATTCTTCTGATGGCAAAGGCGATCGCGAAGGTTCAATCAATCCTTCTGGATCATCAAACGGATCGTCCAAAATAATGGTATGTTTAATCCTTTAATAAGAATAAAAGTACCGTATATCACGAAATGGTCTGTTTTCAGAATCACACAACACAGCATTAATCTTATCCAATACCTCGAATCCTTCCGCAACTTCTCCAAATATCGCTTGCTTCCCATCCAAATAATCCAAGTGGTTATCAGTCAAGGTAATAAAGAATTGTGATGCAGCCAGGGGTTTATTATTAGCGAAATTCGTTGCAAAGCTAACCAGTCCCCTCTTTTTATGCTTCATTGTCTTTTTAATCTCTGGAATAAAGAACTTGCGGTCCGGTCCGTTAATCAACCCCCAAATAGACTCTCCGCCCTTTCCAGTCGACGTTGGATCACCAGTCTGACAAATGAAATCTTTTTGAACAGAGTGAAATAAATGAAAATTGTAGTATTTCATCTTGCATAATTTTATGAAATTTGTGCTGGATTGTTTGCATTCATCTACGAACAAGTCTATTACTATCTCTCCGAGAGACGTTTCAATCAACACTGACATTTACAAGATTGGGAAAAATTTTGACTGTATGAAGAAAATCCTTGTCACTAGAAGATTGCCTCCGCTTACTCAATTGAAACTTGAATCTTTGAATGTCAAACTTGAGCAATGGGATTCATATACGGATCCGATTCCCCGAGATGTGCTCCTCAAGCAGTTGCCTCTGCAGGATGGATTATTGTGTATGCTTACAGACAAGATTGACAGCGAAGCCCTCAAAGGAACCAATTTACAAGCAATTTCAACCGTATCTGTAGGAATGGATCATATTGATCAAGAAGAGTGTAAAAAGAGAAATATTCTATTGGGGAATACTCCAGATGTATTAACAGACCACACAGCAGAGTTATGCATGGGACTCTTACTTGCAACACTTCGTAAATTCCCATCAGCTATTGATTCGGTAAGGAACGGTAGTTGGTCTACTTGGGATCCTGTGTGGATGTGTGGTAGCGGGTTAAGAGGCAAATCTGTTGGTTATAGATTGTTAATTCAGGGATTATAGGATTAGGGAGAATTGGGCAAGCTATTGCGGAAAGAATTGTACCGTTCAAACCAAAAGAGATATTATATAGCGGCCAAACTAGGAAAGATACTACCTTTAAGAGCAAGTTTGTTGGGTTTGAAGAATTAATCAAAAGCAGTGATGTAGTGATATGCTCATGTGCCTTGACACCAAAAACAAAGCATTTGATTAGGTATGAAACAATCAAGCAAATGAAGCCTAGTGCTTACTTGATTAATATAGCCAGAGGAGGTATATTGGACCAAGATGGTCTAGTTCGTGCCTTAGAAGAGGGCCATTTGAGCGGTGTAGGGCTGGATGTAACTGATCCAGAGCCGCTGGACCCTAAACATCCTCTAGTAACCAAGTTTGGTGACAAATGCATGATTCTTCCTCACATTGGCTCCGCAACTATGGAAACCAGAGAAGCGATGGCAGATTTGGCTCTAGAGAAGCTACTACAGAATCTCGGAATAAACAATTAACACTTATTTAACAGTCTCTGGGATCGATTTGCTCTGATCGCAAGTACTTGAGGTATCAACTATAAAACTTACTAAAACTCCTTTGACATAATTGGAAGCACCAGACAGAATCCATGTCTAGCAAGATTTTTTTATTATTTATTAGTTGACGCTTCTTTTCTCGCTGCATCTTGCAGTAGTTCTGTATCAATTTTATGTGCAGGTAATTTAACATATCTCACGACAGACCCTCTAATAAAAGAATTCTTGACCGACATCTGAATTAAGCAATATTACCATGTGAGGAAACTTTTCCTGATCGCAGACTTGAATATTATCCAGTTTAATGTTTAGAAATTGATCGACTGAAACCAGAGTTCCTTCAATTGACAGGTCATTCTTTAGCTCCACTGTGACTGTGCTTCCGATAAGAGTCTTGAAAAATGAATAAAAAAGCTTGGTTAGCGAGATGTACCATTGAAATTTACGAGACTTTTTTTTTCTTTTTTTTCTAGGAATGAGTGAAAATACAGAGGAAAAACAAACTTTTGAATCATTGGTAATTGGAATTAATATTAGGGATTGATTCCGGAATTGGTAAGCGCATGTCATACTTTGGGATACAAGAATCCAACGAGTATTCAGGTTGCTTCGATTCCAGTGGCATTGGAAGGGAGAGATATCATTGGGTTAGCACAAACAGGGTCTGGAAAGACAGCTTCATTCGCATTACCAATATTGCAGAAATTATTTCAAAATCCACAACCACTGTTTGCTTGTGTAATGGCTCCAACAAGAGAATTAGCAGTACAGATTAGCGAACAGTTTGAAGCCCTTGGATCGAATATTGGAGTGAAATGCGCTGTTATTGTCGGTGGTATGGATATGATGAGTCAATCCATCGCATTGTCAAAGAAACCACATATTATTGTTTGTACGCCAGGTAGATTGGTGGACCACTTGGAGAACACCAAGGGATTCAATTTGAAGAATTTGAAATACTTGGTGATGGATGAAGCCGACAGATTATTGGATTTGGATTTTGGAGTTGAAATCGAAAAAGTGCTCAAAGTCATTCCTAGAGAACGAAACACTTTTCTATTCTCTGCCACCATGACCACCAAGGTAGAAAAGTTACAGAGAGCATCTTTGGTAAATCCTGCCAAGGTAGAAGTAGCCCAAAAGTAATTCTATATTAACGTAGATATTCAACTGTAGATTCATTGTTGCAGTACTATTTATTCTTTCCCTTCAAGCACAAGGAATGCTATTTAACTTATCTGCTCAATGAAATGGCAGGAAACACTTGTATAGTATTCACCCTTACCGTCGCATCTACTCAGAAGCTATCTCTTATGCTTAGGAACCTGGGCTTTGAAGCTGTTTGTCTTCATGGGCAAATGACTCAACCAAAGCGTTTGGGTGCGCTGGCAAAGTTTAAATCTGGGGCTAGAAATATCCTGATTGCTACCGATGTTGCTAGTAGAGGTTTAGATATTCCAGAAGTAGATGTAGTCATCAACTACGACGTTCCGCAAAGTAGCAAGGATTATATTCACAGAGTAGGAAGAACAGCAAGAGCAGGAAAGAGTGGTAAATCCATTACTCTAGTTACACAGTAATTATTATTGACGTAGATATGATATAGAATGGTATACTAGAATCGAGCACGCCATTCAAAAGAAACTACCGGAATATCCTACTGCCAGAGACAAGAATGCCATCCTATTGCTCCAGGAAAGGGTTGGCGAAGCGTGTAGGATTGCTCATATGCAAATGAAGGAAGAAAATCAGAATAGAAAGAGCAAGAGACAGGATGGTGACGATGAGGAAAGCGCTCTACTGCAATCTACCAGGGGCAAAAAGTTTAAGAAAAAGAAATAAATTAATGTGCTTTACAATAGCGGATAACTTACTGCTATTAGTGGATAGATTCTATTAACCGCAGATATATGGTGCATTAGGTTGCCACGTAAGCAATTTTTGCTTTTCAACAAAAATGAACTTGATCTTGTTCATCCTATCAACCCTCTCCCTAGCCAGCGTCGTTGTTTTAACCCCAAAGAATATCGACAGTATAATCGATGGGTCCAAGCATGTCTTGGTTAAATTCTATGCACGTAAGCATTTACTAACATAGCATGGTGCGGAGTAACATTCACTAATGTAGCATTGTAAAGCAATGGCTCCAACATATGAGCAATTGGCAGAGAATTTTGCCAAAGAAAAGGATATTGTTATTGCAGAAGCTGATTGTGATGCACACAAGGAATTGGCAACCAAGTACAAGATTGAAGGGTTTCCTACAATGAAATACTTTGCTAAAGGATCAACTACTGCTGAAGACTACAGTGCGGGAAGAGATTTGGAGAATTTTGTTGATTATTTGAACAACAAGGCTGGATCAAGGTTCGTTGTACTAATTGTAGAGTGGTGATCAAGAAACCAGAGACTTTTGTTACTGTCTTGACTGATAGCTCATTCGATAAAGAAGTCTTGCAATCGAAAAAGAATACTTTGGTTGAATTTTATGCTCGTAAGTTACATTAATCTAGCTTGGTGTGGACACTGTAAAAACTTGGCGCCAATCTATGAAAAAGTTGCCAAAGTATTCAAGAATGAAGAATCTTGTGTTGTTGCGAATGTCGATGCTACTGTTTCTGAAGAATCTGCTTCTAGATACAATGTTCAAGGGTATCCAACCCTAAAGTTCTTTAGCGCCTCTGGGGAAGTTAAAGATTACAATGGCGGAAGAACTCTTGAAGATTTAGTAGACTTTTTGAATGAAAACTGCAAGACTTTTAGAGGCTACGATGGACAATTGAATGAAAAGGTACACCCTACTAATCCAGGCTGGAAGAACAAAGGAATTTGATGAATTAGCAGCCGCGTTCAATAACGACGCTTCCGTTCTTGAAAAAGCAAAGGACAAAGCCAAATCAAAGAACGAAAAGTACTATGTCAAAGCCATGGAAAAGATTATCAAAAAGAAGGATTACTTGGAGAAGGAGATTGCTCGTTTGACCAAAATCATCGATGGCGGCAATACTAGTGCTGAAAAACAAGATGATTTCGTCACTAGACGGAACATTTTGAATGCATTTAAAGAAGTATCAGAAGAATTATAAACCTTTTATTTCTTTAATTTCTTTTGCAGTTGAATATTCTGTCTTTGTAATTCAAAAATAATCCGCTGGTACTTGCGCTCCTTTTCATCTTCAACTTCTTTTGACAAGTCTATCACTTCAATGCCTTGTGGTAAATAAGCAGACAGTTCTTCCAATGAACTTGTTCTTGGTGCTGGCATTGGCCCATTGACATTAAGAGCCATATTAATCGTAACTCTGCGCTTTGGCTTCTGCTCTTGGGGTTCAAGTACCAATCCCAAGCTTGATGAAGGTTCAGTCTCCAGTTTATGTTCCAGTTGTTGCTCCAATTCATACACCTTTTGCTCCATCGTATCCGCTTTATCAGAAAGCGATTCAATTACATGCTTTTGCTTTCGCAGCTTGTCTTCTGCCTTTGCCAACTTTTCATTTAAATTCTGTATCTGTCCTTCATAGTCGATAAGCTTCATTTCATAGGAATTCACTAGTTGGCGCTTTTCTTTTTCATAGATTTGCTTTGTTTCCTGCAGAAGCGAGTGATCCATCTCCAGCACTCTATTTACAGTTTCTGGTGTTGGGCAGTCTTTGTGGGCATTGATTTTCAAATCTTCCAGCTGCCGAATTAATTCCTTGTTTTCTAGTGATAATATTTCATAATTCTCAGCTGACTTGTGCACTTGATTCTGTAATATTTTTAGTTTGAATTCGTATTCAGTCCTCTGTTTTTTCAATAGCTGCTGGTCAAGTTCGGATTGCTTTTCATAATCCTGAATTAGCGATTCATAGTGGGTGATGGTGGATTCGTCTCTGGTTTGTTGCACTTTTCTAGAAGGGCTTCTTGCCAATGTCCCAGACATGATGTGTGGAATTTTTGCAAGTTTTAAATGTGGGCAAAGCCACCAAATATGGGAAGGCTATGACAGGCGAATTAATGACGTCAACCATACCAACCCTTTACTCACCACAGTTGCTGTTACATTTGCAATTTCTCTGGATCGTCATGTATTCTAAGAGTCCGTGCCCCAAATTATTCAGAATTGGCATATTAATTTAGCTGAACTATAACGCTATATTAAAATTGTCATTGGTTATGAAATCGGAGTGCTGCATTGCTGGAATATAAAATGACGAATTCCTTCAAAGCATTATGCTCCCTTTAACGTTACTACTCCATTGCATTCTGGCTCAGACAGATTCGTCCACACTGAGTACCGATTCAATCTCTGCTTCTACTACTGTCGATTCAGTCACATCTGTTATTAGCATTACATTGGACACTACTACTACTCAAGATACGTCTCTTTTTACAAGTGATGTCACTGCAACTGCTACCATAAGCGACACTACAGCAATTAGCACAACCGATAGCTCTGCTACTGCATTGGACACTGGATCATTAACTGGCCTGTTTACAAGTTTTACCACCGGTGTTGGCACTACCGATACACTTTCTGCTACCACTGATGTCTCCACTACAGATACTGTAACTACATCAACAGAATCACCCGGCATGACTACCGATATTTCCACTCTAAATAGCCTTTCGACTACCGCAACAAATGTAGCTACTTCAAGTGATATCACAGTTACCACAACAGATTTCATCTCAACTACAGAAGCATCCGCTACAACCACACTTGAAATTTCAACTACCTCAGTTGATCAATTCACAAGCACAATTGAAAGTTTTACTCTATCCAGTTCTACCTTTGAATTTAGCACCGAAACAACCACTACTGTAGAGCAAACTACAACTGTAGTTGCTACTTCAACAGCAGAGGCAACCACGACGGAAGCTGCGACCTCCACTGCTGAAGGTACT